>JAJOOS010014779.1:0-22255 GCA_029582725.1 Solanum chiquidenum | reverse complement strand
ACCCAAAATTGTCATGTAGAGTGTAATGTAGGACGAATGTGTTTATTTGTTCAATTTTATACAAGTTTAAGTATTTTACATATGCACTACTAAAGTTAAAGGTCATAGTTGTCAGCTGAAGCCTAGTATAAAAAAATTTAAATGTATCAAATAGATACTTAAACTCGTATAAAAAAGTACCTTGAGTGATGTGAGTTCTCGAAGAGCTTTATCCACTAGTAGCATGCTCTCCACATTCCCATCTCCCGAAAGTTCATTCATGTCATTGCTAATTGTTTCTCTATCCTCTCCATCGTTGTAAACTATAAAATTAATACTTTTATTATCTCTAGTTTATGATAAGAGAATAATACTCGCTCTATCCAACAATAGTTGTTCGCTATTGACTTGATGCACCCCTTAAGAAATTATAAATAGAATGATAATTTTACTATATCAGACAAATATTGTTAAACATTCCAAAATAATATAATGAACAACTATTGTTGGACGGAAAGTATAATAATCTCACCTAATGAGTTGTCATCTTTAGCTTTTTGTCCTGCCTCCAACACAACTTCCAATGGTAAAGGAGCTAGGGATGACCAGTATTCTTGCTTAGCTGCAGCAATATCAGAGTGAATGCCATAAGTTTGGCATAAAGTCCAATAGCGTGCAAGCCAACACCTCTTGAGAACAACCTCTTCCTAAAGTATCAAACTGTGAATTACATAAGTATGCAAAAGGAATGTTGAATAGGAATAGGAATTTAGGCACTAAATAGTTACATACCATCTCCTCTTCACTCAGTATCATTCTTCGGCTCATAGTTCGCAGAGACTATAACATACATAATTGCAAAACAAATTAACAACTTATATATACTATCTATACCAATAATAAATACATGCATATGTATATTTACCTCGGCTTCTGTCCGAAGAGCCGCAAGCTCGTCACCCTTTCCACCATAACTTTGTGCTGCAACTTTTAGAGCAGCCTGTCCATTTTCGATTTAAATATATCAATTTTCTGCTGAATGGCTTTCAAAGTGAGAGAGTATTTCCATTAAATGGAGAGTATAAAGATTAAAAATCTCTAAAGATCCGTCATTTCTATCCCTAAAGATCAGCTATTTTATCTCTACAAATCTGTTATTCGTTCCCTCTAAATCTGCTTTGCTATCCCTCCAAATCAGTTATTCTATCACAATATATATTTCTATGATTCTACAACTCATAGCACTATATATATTTACATTAATATATACAATTATTCAGCTTTCCATGATGCTAACAATATCCCCCCTCAAATTGATGATGGTGGATAAAGAAGCATCAAAATGCCTACTAGAAACTGATGGCGTTGTCGTGCCATGAATTTAGTAAACGCATCAGCTATTTGAAGATCACTGGACACACGTGGAAGAGTAATGACTCCTTTATCTACAACTTCTCGTATATAATGACAATCTACTTTGATGTGTTTGGTTCTCTCATGGAAAAATGAATTAGTAGCAATTTGAATAGCACTTGTATTGTCAGCATGGAGAGGAGTAGGATGAGATTGAGGAAATCCAATCTCAGCAAGTAATCCACGAAGCCATTAAACCTCAGAGCAAGTAGTAGACATGGTTCAAAATTCAGTCCCTGTTGAAGATTTTGACACACGATCTTGCTTCTTACTCTTCCAAGATATCAATGACTCTCTGAGAAACATGCACCAACTAGTGACTGAACGATGAGTATTAAGACATCCCGCCCAATCAGAATCACTAAAAGGATTAAGACGAATAGGAGAACCATTTGGAAAGAACAATACACGAGTAGATGCTCCTAGAAGATATCCAATGATGCGATGAACAACCACCAAGTAGAGATGACGGGGAGTTTGTATAAATTGACTAACTTATTGAACTGCAAAAGAGATATCGTCCGAGTAATAGTAAGGTAATTTAGACTCCCAACTAATTTTCAAAATATAGTTGGATTAGGAAGAAGATTGGCTTCCTCAAGACGATACTTCACATTCAATTTCAATGGAGTATCTACAGAGGAGGAATCTTGAAGACCAGCCAAAGAAATCAGTTCCTAAGTATATTTGTGTCGGTTTAGAAAAACACCTGAAGCATTATTATGAACTTCCAAACTCAAGAAATATGTAAGAGTATCAAGATCTTTCATATGAAAAGAATCTTTAAGCTGTTGTTGGAGGCTAGTGATTGATGAAGAATCGATTTATGTGATAATAATGTCATCTACATACACCAAAAGAAGAACACAACTTATAGATGTTTCCAAAGAAACAAAGATGAGTCATATTTTCTCTACTCAAATGAAAAATGTAGCAAAGTAGATCAAAACTTATCAAACTAAGCTCTAGGAGCTTATTTTAATCCATACAAAGACAACTTCAACTTGCATATATCTGATGTAGGTGATGAGAACAAACCAGGTGGAGGTTTCATATAAATGTCTTCTTTAAATATTTTTGACATCCATTTGATAAATAGACCAGCTTTGTGACGTAGCAATGACAATAATAATTTGCATCGTAGTCATTTTTGCTACGGGTGCAAAAGTCTCCTCATAGTCCACCCCATACTTTTGTTTGTTACCAAGAACAACCAATCAAGCTTTGTACCGATCAATAGTTTCATCAAAAAGAAGTTTAATTGAATAGACTCATTTACATCCAATTGAGCGGACATTTGAAGGACATGAAACAATGTCCCATGTGTCATTTTCTTTAAGAGCCAAAAATTCTTCCTTCATTATTTTCTGCCAACATTCATGCTTGAAAGCTTGTGAGTAACAAGTTGGAACATAAATGTTAGATAAAGTAGAGAAAAAATCATACCAATTGAGAGTACGAGATACTTTGGTAGATTACCGAGTAGGTTCAAGAGGATCGAATCTCGAAGAATTCTAAGATTCTAATTGTGGTGCAATTTTAGGTAGTAGATCAGTGTCAGAATGGAGTAAAGTCGTCCGACATCGTTGATACAGAAATCCAGATTTGAACCTCTTAAAAGAAGATGATAAATCTTCAAAAGTAGGAAGAAGAGGAGAAGCAGAAGATAAATCTACAATAGTAGGAAAACAATACATATTCTCAAAGAAAAAAACATGGATCATAGCAAATAAAACCTTTTTGTGAAGTACTATAACCCATAAAAGCACATTTTGTAGATAGTACAAAAAAGATTATGCGCTGAAAAGGAGGAAAATGTACAAAAAAAAAGCACAACCAAATGTATGAAAATCACTATAGTTAGGATTTTGGTGATAAAAACAAAAATATGAAGAATCAAGATTTAGAAATTTAGATGACAGTCTATTAATTAAATAGACAGCAGTAGACAAAGATTTCATCCAGTATTTATATGGTACAAAGGACTCAGTCAATAAAATACGAGTGACATCTAAAAGATGTCGATTTTTACGCTCAACAACTCCATTTTGTTGTGGTGTATATGGGCAACAACGTTCTAAATAATTTCTTTGTCAAGAAATAATTTTTTGAATTCATAAGACATATATTCTCCACTGGAATCAGATCTTAATAATTTGATGCATGTAGAAAATTATGTCTCAATATAAGCCAAAAATATCTTGAACAAGGAAAATACCTCAGATTTGGATCGAAGAAAATACACCCATGTAAACCGATATATGAATGTCACAAAGTATTTAAAATGAGCATGAGAAATAATTGGTGAAATGCCCCAAACATCACTATGAATGACATCAAAACACTTTGTAGCACGACTACCAAAATTAGAAAAAAGAAGAGCTGTACTTTTGCCTAATTTATTAGTACAACAACTGAAAATTGATTTTTATTTTCTAATAAACCCGAATTTGATAAATGAGACAACACAACAGAATTTGGATGTCCTACACGCTTATGCCAAACCCCAATCTTACTTGCGGTAGAGGTATAAGCAAAGAAAAGAACGGGAGGAATGAAAAAATGTATAGAAAACAACCGTCCAACTTTAAGCGCCTTCACGATTATTATATCCGACGACACCTGATCCTGCACAATAAAACCTTACGAGAAAAATTTGTACCACAATTGTTATCTACCAATTGTCCAACTAAAATAAGACTAGTTGAGAACTTTGGTGAAACAAAATCATTCTTGAAAGTTGGAGTAATGTCCCCAACCTTGGTAATGGGTAAATTACTACCATTGACAATCTGTATTTGTGATGGACCTTGATACTTACGAACATTTTTTAGGATGCACGTTGAGTTGGTCATATGATTGGAAGCACTTGAATGAACAATCCAAAAATTAGTTGCAACATCATTACCTTGTAATCCTAATGTTGAAAAGGCTGACACGATCATTTGTTGTACCATTTCAGGAGTAAGAACTTGTCCTGAAGATGGGTTATCAAACCTTTTATCCCATCTTAAAAAGCATTGACCCTACAATTTTGAGGGGGCGTGGCACACTATTTGATAATGTGCCCTTGTTGCTTATAATAATTATAGAATTTCTTGCTACAATTGCTAGCAATATGACCATATTCCTTGCAACTGCAACATTGAGTTCTAGTCATATCCCTGCCATTTCCTTTACCGTGAGCAGCAAATGCAATAGTGACATCATTTTCTTTCTTGAAAGCATTTTGTGTGATAGAATGTTGCTCTTCACTAAGTAATTCTCTAAAATAAACATCCAAAGAGGTAGATAGGTCACGATTCATCAGGTTAGAGCGAACACTTTCAAAGTCAGAGCGTAATTTCATCAAAAATTGATCTCGCTTGCTTTGCTCATGAACATCTTGAGTCACATAAAGATTCAGTAGGTATTTTGGCAGAGACAATATCTGTAAATTCAGCCCATAAGTTATGAAATCCAAAAAATTAATCTTGAACAGAAAGACCTCCTTGAGAGTAATTAGAAATTTTATACTCTAACTGAAAGCGTCGTGCATTATTATCTTGGTTATAAATATTTTGCAAGTAATCTCACATGACCTTAGTTGTCTTGTACGACGTGAGATTAATAACAATAAGAGGGCCAATTGACCCTAGAATCCATCCATCACCCCGAATATCTGTAATCTTTCATTCACCTAGCTTTGTTGGATCAGTAGGAGCATAATCAGTTTCATCTATATGACCCCATAGTTCTTTACCGGTGACAAATAACTGAAATTGAAACTCCCAAGAAGAATATTTTTTTCTAGTGAAACGAACACTGAAGGATTCAAAGTGATGTGAATTCATGCTTTTGAATAGCTATGAAAACTACAAAGACTCAAGAAAGCAACTAGAATGACCAAGAACAAAAGTCCTAGGTGGTAGGATAGATTGTTGACGAACAATCAACAAAAACCAAGATTTTCAAATTTTCTTTTAGAAGAACCACATATGACTCTTTGAACCCAGACAACCAAGAGAAGGTTCTAATACCATGCCAATTTTCTACTGAATGCCTTTCAAAGTGAGAGAGTCTTTCCATTAAATAGAGAGTATAAAGATTACACATTCCTAAATATCCGACATTCTTATCCCTAAAGATCAACTATTCTATCACTACAAATCTGCTATTCAATCCCTCTAAATCTGCTTTGCTATCCCTCCAAATCAGCTATTCTATCATAATATTTATTTATATGATTCTACAACAAATCTATATAATAATACTAATTTATAGCACTATATAATTACATTAATATATACAATTATTCAGTTGCCCATCATGCTAACAAAATAAACATTACACCTTTTGACAGAGGCGAATTCAAGATCTGAAGATTTCGGGTGCACCAAATATGAGCTCTAATCTAAACATAAAATAAAAAATAATGGAACAGGGCTCTAGCTGGATTCAAACTACAGTCTCGGAGGTGGTTCCACAGTCTTCTTGTACCAGCAGCACAAGCACACTCTATGCTTATTCTGGATGCATTGTTATTTATATTCTAATTTCTGTAGGTTCTCAAGATAGATATACATATATACATATGAATTTTATCAAAGTTAACGAATGTACGTGCACCCCACCGCCCGCCTCTGCCTTTTACTCCCTTCTTGAAATTTGGCAAATTCTATTTCATTGCTTCCTTTTTTGTTTATGACAACACAATACTTTCTTTATTTTTTTGTTTGCAAAATAATATTTGTAAATTAAATTACTCTCTTCGTCTCATTTTATATGGCACCATTTGACTTGATACGACGTTTAAGTGAAAAAGAAAGACTTTTGAAACTAGTAGTTTTAAACAATCCTTAGATATTTCTGTGACTGAAAAATATTTTATTAAGATTAAAAAATATATTTTAAAGTTAAATTGTTTTTAATTATGATAAAGTGACTTTTTTTGAGAGGGACTAAATAATAGAGATTGCTTTTCTGAAAACATTAATTAATTTGTAGTTAAGATACGTTTAAGTTAATGTACTCTGGATCTTTGAAATTTGAATTGGACAAATATCACTCATCTAACTGATCCTAAGTATACACTTTAGAAGTTGAGAGTACACGTAATGGGGAGGAGTCAAATTTAACATTTATTATGGCACAAATGTGTTTGTCCGGTTTAATACTACTCTCTTTAGTGTTTAAAAAAATATTTAGGACATAAATTAAAGAATACTTTTTACTACTATCATTTTTTTTATTTCTAAATTAGTGTCCTATAAAATGTAAAGTAATTAAGAACCTCATTAAATAAAGGATAAATAAGAAGAAAAAAAAGTCTCAACAATTCTTTTGAACTTTGAAAACTTCAATTATTTTGAACTATGAAAAAGATCCAATATTTCACTTAATATGAACTAGAGAGAATATTAAAAGTCTTCATTTCATTTTTAAAATTTCATGTCTAATTTAACACTATGACATAAATTGTAATGGTTGAGGAAGTACTGATCTCTCTGTCCAAAATAAATGTCACTTTAACAACAATCACGTTCGTTAAGAAATTAATAAATATAATGTGTAGTTTACTAAACTATCCATATTCAATAAATGTTTCTTGAAAATTGAACACTCTTAAGAAAATGGAAAATGACCTAAAATACCCTTCAACTATGCGAATTGGTACAAAAATACTCTTTTTCTACTTTTCGGGCCTAAAATGTCCTTGACGTTAATCTTTGGGCTCTATTTTGCCCTCATCTTTAACAGCCTAAATTTATTATTGACATGTCACTATCCCATTGGCTATCATAAAAATTAATTAAACTAATTAGAAAAAACATATACCCACCCGTAAACTTACCCAAATACTCTAACCCAACCTTCATCACTAAGGTCATCTAGCTGTTGGATTTTTGGGCTCTAATCTATTTGTGAGGAGGATTTATAGAAACATCAAATGTGACTGATTTTCTTTGGAAGGAAAGAGTACAATGTCCTTATTTACCTGGTCACTGGCTATGAGGTCAAGAAGAGTATCAAGTATCTCCGTGGGGTTATTCAGTCAACTGATGGTAAGCGCCTCTTCCAGGAATCATCGGTGCCTGAACGTTTTCCTTTTTTTTTCATTTGAGCTGTAAAGGATTTTTTCTTTTCTTTTTTACTTACAATTAGAAAGATTAGATAGTTTGAGGTATTAAAGGCTAGCTTTTCAGATTGTCATTTAGCAATTTTGGACTCTCTAAATAGTAATCCTTCATTTTTATAAATTATTTTACTGCAAAGGAATGAGACTCCGGTTGGTGAGCAAGTTAGAACCATGATTTGGATGGATAGTTATACATTGTGCAGGAACTTAGATTTCTATCTTCCATCTCTAATTGATTATCAGATGCTCAAAAAGGTTTTTACTTTACAGAAGTCCCTGTATACTGAATTACTGCAATACAGACCCCTTTATTTTTTGTTTGCTCTCGTAGGCTTCACTATGCATGGCAGCGAGGATGCATCATCATTGTTGACCTAGAGTTGTCATTAGATTTTGGTGCGACTCTACGTTCGGTTGGTTCCATCGGTTTTACAAAAGAAAACAAACTTGGTCTACTTTATCAAACATTGGGGATGAAGGTTGGAGAAAAGGCCCAAAATAGTCTTTTTTTTTTTTGTTAAGACTCAAAGTCATTCTTGAGTTTTCACATGAAACATTAATAGTTTCTCATGTTTGCAATATTGATGCATTTTTGGTCTTCCTTCAAAATTTTGCCTATTTTTAAACATTGATTTTATTCATAAATTATATATGAAATGTTTAATCGTCATTTTATATATTTAGTAGAAATAATAACTCAATGTGAGAGATTCTGAGAAGAAAAACATCTTATTTTGTTTAACAGAAATCGTATAGCAGGTAAAGTCGAGAGGTTCATCACGACGATTTCATGTACAATAGTACAATTTTTTCTTTTCTTGCAATGTCATATGTTAAAATGTTCTTAGTTTAGCTGCAGTATATTTATACTGAACAGAACAATGTGTTTTTCTTCTCACTTTCTCTCACATAGAGTTATTATTTCTACTAAATATATAAAAAGACGATGGACATTCCTTACATAAAATTATGAACAAAATTAATGTTAAAAAATAGGCAAAAGTTTAGGAGAGGACAAAAAATGCACCAATATTGCAAACATGAGGGACTATTAGTGCTTCATATGAAAACTCAAGAATGATTTTGAGTCTTAACCCAAAGATTAGGGGTGTTCACGGTTTGGATAAAAACCGATTCAAACCGAAAAACCGAACAAAAACCGATAAAATAAAACCAATTTTATTGGGTTTGGTTTGGTTTGGTTTTAGAATTTTGAAACCGATAGTATTTGATTTGGTTATGGTTTTATTCAAAAAAATTGAAGAAATAACCGAACCGAACCGATGAATTATATACATATATTTTATTAATATACATACTTAATATATTACTTTTATAAACAATTTTAAAGATCTTATACATATTTTCATTAAAATTTCTTTATAATTTACTTATTGAAAGAAAAAATGCCCAAGTTGAAACATTTATCTTATTGATTTCATGTATATGAGTGTCTATGACAATTCTTTGTGGGACTGAAAATGTTATTGTCTCTTCCATCTAAGGCCAATATAGTGAATTTTAAAGTTTTATTTATAGTAAATTTAGTGATCGAAAGTTCAGTAATTTAAGTCATTCTAACTATTTTTCATTTTGAATGGATTGTTGTCACTTTTTTCACATTTTGAATGAATTGTTTCTTTTATTTTTGTGTATGGTTAATAACCGAATAACCGAACCAAACCAAACTGAAATCGATAACCACCAAACCGATAAATGTATATTATATTTGGTTTGGTTTGGTTTTGATAATTTTAAAATCGATTAAATTGGTTTGGTTTTAGTTTTCACCAAAAACCAATCCAAACCGACCCATGAACACCCCTACCAAAGATGAAGGACTATTTTGGGTCTTCTCTCTAAAGGTTGGGTTAGAGTATTTGGGTAAATTTACGGTGGGCTATTGGGTGGGTATATAATTTTTTCTAATTAGTTTAATTATTTTTTTGTGATAGCCAATAGGATAATGGCACGTCATTAATGAATTTAGGCTGTTAAAGATGAGGGCAAAATAAAATCCAAAGATTGACGTCAAGGAAATTTTAGGCCCGAAAGATAGAAGAAAGGTATTTTAGTTCCGTTAAGAAAATAGAGTATAAGGGTATATAAAGTTGAAAAAACATGCATAAATTTTGTCTTGAATTTCTAAGTTAACACTTATTTTGGAACTACTTTTTTTTTAAAGCTAAAGTGATATTTATTGTGGGACTGACAGAGTAACTCAATGAAGTTATAAGTAAAGCAAGGAAGAATGCATCAAAGTGTCAATATCTGATACATACCTCTCTTTGTTGTAAAGCTGCTTCTTTCCTGTATAAAGAAAAAATAAAAACAATATGAAAATTTAGAATGAAGGAAATGTTGTTTGTTTGTAATATGAATTGAATTGTACATCCAGAATAGTCCTAAGAAGACATGATCCCAAGCCGATACTTGACCCCCTCTTCCAGACACAATTTGTATTTTTAAAAAAAATTTGGAAGCAGTTACTAATTCATGATCTGACGTTTACCTGCTTATAAGACGAGCCTCCATTGACACACCTTCCCCAAGACTAGCAACCTAAAAAGCAAGACAAAAAAAGGTGTGCATAATGACGTCATTTTGAGCTCAGGTTACCAACAAGAAGTATTTTTCCAACTGTCTACTTATAGCTTTTAACTGAATGCCTTGTATAATATTCTGAGTTCGCCAGCAGTGGAATTAAGTAATGTCCTCAACTTGTATAACATAGATTCTGAAAGCTAAGGAGAAAAAAAATGAACCTGCCGTTCAAGTTGTCTAGCCCTTGCCTCAGCTTCTTTGCAACGCTCTTCTGCAAGTCGAAGCTGATCCACATCCCGTGAACGTGATGAGTCGAAATGATAAACTAATTCTATCAGAAGGAAGTTGTTGGTACCTTTTCTAGTAAGCTTTCATTCTCTTCTTGAAGCATGTCAACCTGCATTTTGAATCACATCTCATCCACATCAATATTGATTGTGTTAACATCATGAGATCAATTTCAATTAACATGAGTAATTTATCAAAAGTTTTATTGATTGTGTTAATTAATTTGCATGGTTTTAGTTATGGTAATGGACTAACCTCATCCTGTAGAGCAGAAGAAGATGGCTGAATGGGAGGTTCCTTATACTTGAAAGTACCAAAATCAACTGATAACCTGCTCAATCACCCAATGAATTTAAAACTATTCAAATTAAGAAATGACAAATTTAGAATAAGCATAACACATGAACAGGATCCTTAACTTGGCGTCAACTAGTAACTATGACCTTTAACTTTGGGTGTGCACAAGTATGCACTTAAACTTGTATAAAATTGAACACATAGACATATTCGTCCTACATGAGAATTTTGTGTCCGTCATATGTGTATTCTGTCATGTAGGATACATGTGTCTACTTGTTCAATTTTATACAAGTTTAAGTGTCTACTTGTGCACACTAAAAGTTGGAAGGCATAGTTGTCCGTTGAAACCAAGTTAAGAGACATGTTTATGTATTATGCCTTCAGAATATAATTAAGATAACCTTTTATCTTTACGAGCTTCAGGTTGAGCCTCAGTTGCAACTGGCCTGAGTGAGAGAGGCACACTAGAAGGAATTGGCTTTCCTCCAAATTGACCGAAGCGATTAGCTGCAAGAGAACGAGCAGATAGAGGCTGTTCCGGGACATAACTTGATTGAGACGACAAAACTTGATTGCCAGCCAAAGGTGTAGTAGGTGTGCGAGCAGATGGTGGTTGTTCCAAAGTGTTTTTAGATTGAAATGTCAGCTTAGTCCCAGAAGTAGAATATTGTTGTTGTTGAGAAGTTCTAATAGGCGTGGTTGAGCGAGCTGACAATGGCTGCTGGTCCAAAGACTCTGAAGATGAAGATGGACGGATTCCTATTATTGATGCTGGACGTGTAGCTGATGCATTTGCCTCTAATGATGTACGAACTGTCTGAAAGAGAACAAACAAACCAAATTCAGTACTTGACGTAAATTGAGAGCTGATGAAGTAGAGTACTTATTGAGTTTTAGCAAGGTGTGAATGAGAAATAAGAATGAATATATTTTTATATTTCTGTTTTTACTAACCTGAATATAGGAGATAACAATACTCACCTTTTGCAAGGGCTGCTGATCCAAAGACTCAGTTGATGTAGAGGGTTGGATTGCTGGACGTGTAGTCGATGCCTGTGGTGGTTCTATGGATGTACGAACTGACTAATACAAAAACAAACAAACAAACAAACAAAAACTGAAGCTACTTTAATTTGTCAAAGAAATAAAGCATGTACAAGATTGTTACCAGCGGAGTACTTCTTCTATTGGGCCTTCCACCAGCAAGCCCAATAGCAGTTGAAGGAGCCACAGGATTATACTCATACAGCTCATCTTCCTCATCATCATCATCCGCTTGTTGACACGCCATTACCTGTGCCAGCCTCTGCGCCGCTGCCTTTGCATTTTGCGGACGACGTCCAGCATTTGAACCTGACCGTGCGTGCCCGTGCATCTCAACTCTGATCAATCAATGTAATTTAATCATCAATTATAATTTTGGCTTTTTGGGTAAATGAAAATTAAAATTTTGCAGATGAGATCAGAGTTGAAATCTAAGATGCGAATAATGCTATGGTAACAAGCACTGCTAAAATGCTATGGTAACAAGCACTGCTAAAATCGCGTATAACAAGTCAAAACATAGCTTATTTAACCATAATTAATGCCTCATTTATTTCCACTTATTTATATCTCAATCTTATATCCCATTCTCTATTTTTCCTTCCTGTACACCCAAATTTAAAAAATAAAAATAAAACAATTATTAAGGGATCGTTTGGTAGAGTGTATAAAAATAATATTAAATATAGTGTATTAGTAATGCTTGTATCATCAATGTTTGCATTATTTATACATAAATTATTTTAATACGTTGTTTGATTTGATGTATTAAAAATAACATGTATTGCATAATATAAATTATTTACAAAGATACCCTCCACACTATTATGGTGGAAAAGATGTAAAAATGATTTTGAGAGCCAATTGCGTCTTTTATCATGTTAATGCATGCATTAAAATCATTGCATTGCTAATACCTAGAAATCCGCAATGCACACCTTAATACAAAATATAGTGTATTAGTAATGATTGCATTAGTAATGCTTGTATTAGTTATGCTTGCATAAGTCATGATAAGTTTTTTTTTATGCAATGTTTAGTTTGGTGTACTAAAAATATTATGCATTACATAGTTTTTTTTAGAAAAAATATTTGTTTACAAAAATACCCTCAACAAATATAATGGAAAGGATGTAAAAAAAGTTTTTGAGGGCAATTGTGTCTTTAATAATGTTAATGCATGCATTAGAACCCATTGCATTACTAATGCATAGAAATAGATGGTATTAGTAATACATTCTTCAATACACAATAGAGTGTATTACTAATACAAGCATTAGCTATGCATAGGTTAGAAAAGTGTACCAAACAAGGTACTAATAATACATCAAGCTAATGCAATCATTATTTTTTCCAATACACTCTATCAAACGAAGGTATAACTAATGCAAGCATTAGTTATACATATGTTGGAAAAGAGTACCAAACAAGGTACTAGTAATACACAAGGCTAATACATATATTATTTTTTCTAATATACTCTACCAAACGATCCCTAATTGTATTTATTTTGTTAGGCCTAAAACTAAATTATTCATATCTTAGTTATAAAGTACTTTTTTTTTCTTCTTATAGACATTTAAAGGGTTTGAATGGATTCAAATGGTTATAATTGATAACGAAGTCTTAATATCATTAAAATGTTATCCATTCAAGAACTTCTGTAAAAGTGAAATTTCAACGCCAACTGTTATCATTCACCATTGTTAATTGTCATCACCCACAACCACCATCCTCAATTATAAATACCACTATTGATCACACAATCAATCATGACAATCACTTGTGACTATTAACAATTATCACCATCACCACCACTATTACTACAACAACCACCAATCACCACTGGTAATTATCATATCAACCACAAATATTGTAACACCTCATAAATTTAGAGTAGGTTTGAACTCATTAAATAATTGTGGTTAGACTCGAACCATGATCAATATTGTGTATGCACATGCGATATTCAATATCTAAATATATAAACAATTGGAGTTGAGAAGAATTGAAAGAAACAAGGTCAGAAAAACCGAGTTGAGATGCGGTCAACGTAAGGTCCGAATATTAGACATATGGACTGCATATTGAACCATATATAAGGTCCAAGAAAGTTAAAAATTTAAGCTACATTTATTCCGATAAATGAAACCAACATACAAACAACATGCTGGAACAAAAATTATTGGAAAATTTAAGCTTAAGTTGTTAACATATGGAAACGACATACAAATCATATGTAATTATACATACAAATCGTATGTTAAACACATATTGAAGTACAAGAAGTTGAAAATTTTGGAGTTTCATGTGTTGACATGCAGAGACAATTGTAATGGTCCTCATGGTCATTTTGATTTCTATGCATATTTTTTTCTATTTCATACACCAGCTTTTGTATATTATTATGGGAATGAGTGACATAATACTAGAGGTTCGAATGGGTATTGGGTGAGTTTTTTTCAGTTTTTCAGTTAAGAAGTTTAACCAAAGTAAATATTCTAGGTGGACAAGCTTGAATTCAAATTCTAACCATTTTTTTAGATATGTGAGGTGATTTTTGACTTGGTTGGATAGTTGGTAAAAGTACCGAGGTGTTTAGGAGTGTTTGGATCATTGGTTGAAATTTTAAGTTTTAAGAAAGTTAAGTTTGATCACAATCAATTTGCGGTCAATAAGACCACTTGTCGCTGATGTGATGATTCTAACAAGTTAAAAATATAGTTTTTAGTCAATCTCCATATTTAGTTTGTTATTGTGGGGTTCCGAACGAATTTGTAGGGTCCATTTGAAAATATTTGCTTGTAGAAATTCACAACTGAGTTATTGTTTTATGGTGCCTTCTTCGCGTTGGCAAAATTTGCGTTGTGTTTGTGAAGAAGAAAGTGGGTTGGCTTCCCATTTTCATGGGAGGGGTCTCATTCATGAAAGTTCAAGTTCGGATTCGGGTAGGAGTCATGCTTCACACCCACAACTAAAGTCTCACATTCGCAGAGGTATATGTCAGGTCAACCTTACGTTTATGGAGCTTCCTTGCATTCGCTAAGATCAAATGATACAAGGGCAGATTTAAATTTCATTTTTTGATCTTGGACTTCATAACTCGATTTTGGAAGTTAGGGATTACAGTTTGGGATGATTTCAATGGAGTTTTCCTAAAGTTCTTCATACGGTATGATTCTAACCTTCTAATAATGTATTCCGCACTAATCTTTCATCAAAATTAGTTAGTGATTTAATTAATGTTTTGAAATGGGATACTTGGGAGTTTTTCCTCAAAGTAAGATTTTTGTATTTTTTCGATTTGAGGATTAACAATCTGTTTTAGCTGATTTTATGGATAAACTATTTTTGAAAGAAAATGTAATATTCAACACCGGGATCATGCTTGATATTTTGAACCACTATTGGAGATGAACTTTATCATGACTAACATGATTGTTTATGAATATGTATATTTATCTAGATTACATATTTCATCATATTTAAGGAAGGATAAATTCATAATTTGAATCTTTGTATCTTAAAAGACAAGTTGAGAATTTTTTGACTCATTATTAAGTGTCAATACATTAATTGATTGGATAAAAGGGATGATGAGTAATGCGAGTTTCGTATAAATAAGATAACGAGTATTTATGCAAGTACTAGTGTCATGACATGAAAAATTGGAGATTTCCTTCCTTAATTGATGAATTTTGTAATTATATGAGGTTGATTTAGAGTATATTGCATTGGATAGATGTTGTGTTGCTCACTTAATATCAATGAGTTGATTTTGGCTAACGACATGCATATAAAATTATTAGTTGAATGTTCTTTCACATTTCTATTCTCATTGTTGAAGGTTTTGGAGTTATTTATGATTCTCTGTGTTGATGATCAAATGAGATTTAAGATTTTTTGTGTTGACATGACATCTCATTCACATTGACATTGAGGAAGTAAAAGGATAAATCATTTTATATGGTCATTCAGAATATTCATGGTATATAGGATTTATTCGATATAGGGTATTTTATCCAGGATATTCCTTTAATGTTGTCTGATATAGGTGCATATATTGAACTCATGATTTTCCTATGGGTCCCGACTATCTGATAGAGAAAGCAGACATATATAGGTTTCTTGCTAGGTCATATGCATTTACATTCTCATTCTCATTACATGGTGTATTGATTGAGTCTTGGAATATGACTAAGTGATTATTAATGTGGTTTATTAACATTTCTTTCATCTTTATTTGAGTTATCATATTGTTTTGAACTGATTAAATGTTGTCTTTAGCTGATAATATATGTTCGACTTTAGGTTCTTATATATGTTGATATTTATGATGAATGGTTAAAAGATAAATATAGGAACGACCCTCACCATCGCTTCATTTAAGGGTCACATGAAGATATTGTTGAGTACACTTGTTCTTTGTAAGTCACAATCCAAACTATCCCTAGACGTGACATGACAAGTTGAATTCCAAGACACCCTAAATAAGCCACTTGACATAAGCATGAAACTAAAATGAGCAACATAAAAAGATAAAGCAGAATATCAGTCTCAATACTTCAATGACATATGATACCAAAATCATAGTACAACAAATTCATACGCTGACATATTAAATATGACAACAAACCTCTATATCATAGTTGTGATTAGGACAAATCCCTAGCTCAGGAAATCGTCTGGAAACTGAAATGACTGAAAGCAATAAAAGACATGTGGTGGCAAAGTTTCCGAATCATGAGAACTCACCAAAACTCTATAATCACCTTATCAATCCAACTAACCATGACTGGATGGAGGAACATTGGACCCTATATTATAAAATAATATAGGCACAATGCGTTAGTACTTTGAATGTACTGAATATGAGGACATGCATAAATATAAATGCTAAGTCTTTAAAACTTGATGATGCATGATCAAGTAAAACATATCAAATCTTTGATAATATAAAATCATAAATCATAAGACAAGGTGTCATAACATATACTTAAATTATCATCTTTAAGGAAGTCATAAACTCTTTAAGAAAAAACACATAATTTTTTGTGGGATGTTTACCTTTAACTGACATAGACCATATGAGTTAAAACATGGAATCCAATGTCTTTGTCACACTGAAAAGATATTATCCTACTTGCCAAGGTAAGGAACTTCATACTTAATCTTAGGTGGATCCATTAGATACCTTTTTCAATTAAGACATCCTACGGAGGTTCCTAGTTCAAGGACTTTGAGAATCTCCAAAATTCACTCGATGCTAAGTAAACTTCAATAGAAATCATAAAGAATCATCATATCATAATCATAATACTTGGAAATGTAAGAATATAGTAATACCTAACCAATCATTAAACTTCATAATTCATAAGAGTAATTATTAAGTTTGCTCACTGGTTCCGTGTAAGCCGCTGAGGCGGGATTTCATTCGCCAGGGCGGGGCCAATGTAGCGGGGTGGGTGCCTCCATGGCGAGGCAAACACGACTTAAAGTTAGAAATAAACCCCAAAAATATTTTATTATGCAATTTTCGAACTTGAGAGCTAAGGAACGAACCCAGGTTTTTTTTTGATAGTTTTTCACCATTCTTGAGGCTAAAGGTAAGATTTTAACTCCTCGAATCCATTTTTTGATCCGTAGAACATAATCTAATGGGTAATTATCAATGGAGGAAGATTTTGATCTGGAAATTATGGTGAAGAAATCCCTAAATTGGGTGTGGGAATCATGGGTTTTATTTTGGGTTGATAGAATTGTTAGTAATTCGGGTAATTAATTATTGTTTATTGATTCCCGTGTTATATTGATTGTTTGTTGACCAAGAACAAGCGGAACGAATTCGAAAAGGGAAGGATCAAGTTTCTTAGGGGTTTCAACCTTATTTCGAGGTAGGTTATGGTTGTGATTTCATGTTGTGTGATGTATATTTGTTCTTGCTTCTTTATAATATGTGTATATATGCGAATGTTGCATTATTGATCACACTATTCATAAATGAGGATGATTGAATAATTGTTTGCCATGAAATCATGACTTGATTATATGATTATGAGAAAATACTTGTGATTGTGATTGTGATTGTGATTGTGACTTGTTGAATGGATCAGGTGTTGCATTCCGACACACTAACTTGGATCGGTTGCCACATTCTGGCATAAATATGGGATCGGTTGCCACGTTCTAACATAAACATTGGATCGGGTACCACGTTCTGGTATGCTAACTGTTTGGGTTTGGGTTCCATGAGAGGACCATTGAGTTGATAAGACAGTGTATCTTGAAAAATGTGAAATTGTTCATTGTTCGTAATGATGATGATATTGTATATGTTCGGTGTATGCATGTTATTATATTGTTGTTATGACTTATGTATGTTGCACTTAGTGGGATAGTCGCGTGATACTACCAGTACACTGTGGTTGTGTACTGATACTGCACTTGCTCTTTCTTTGTTGAGTACAAGGCATCTTCAAGTGGCTATTGACAGACCTCACTTAGAAGATCAGTGATCGTTCGAATTCAAGAGTGAGCCAGTTCTTTCGGGCTGCCATGAGTTCTCTTTCTGTCTATGTCCACATTTCAGACTTAGACTTTCTAGTTAGTTATTAGTTCATTAGTTTGGGGTTGTAACCCTTCTTGTTAGACTTATGGATCTTGTTAGATGTTTTGGTACATTGACTTTCAGGCTCTAGGCATTTTTTTCGCATTATTTTGTTAGAATTTTGTTTGGAGTTTATTGGAACTCCCTATTTCTTTTCTTTAGCATTTAAACTTGCTTCTGTAACCTTAAATGCTTTAGTGTTTGATTAAGTTGGTTAGCTAATTAGTATAAATGGTTCTCCCACCGGAGGGTTAGTGTGGGTGACAATCACGATCTAGGTCGTGACAAAGTTGGTATCAGAGCCTAGGTTCATTGATCTCGATGTACCAAAATGAGTCTAGTAGAGTCTTGCGGAACGGTACGGAGACGTATTTACTTTTCTTCGTGAGGCTATAGGACTTTAGGAAATCTCTTTATTTTCTCTTGTCTTCCTTCATGCTATAACTTGGTTCCAATTGGTATCTATCGATTCAAATTGGTATCTAACCTCGTTCACTCTTTTGTCCACAGATGGTTAACACTAGATTCAACGGCGTCAGGACCGTAGCTCCCGTCAATGCTCCAGTTGAAGAATCAACGGTGAGAGGTCGCGGTCGAGGAAGGGGTACATGCAGAGCTAGGGGTAGAGGCCGAGGAAGGGTGGCGTCTACTAGAGATGGAGCACCGGTTGAAAATGCTCCCAGAAATGAGACCCCTCCTGCACACCATGAAAAGGTAGAAGAGAATGTATAAGTTGAGGAGGAGGAGAATGTTGGACAAGAGGAAGAAGTGCATGTATTCCTCCCATAGACCCAATGTTAGCTCAATAGATTATGTCATTCTTGAAAGGGTTGGTTTGTCCTGGAGTGTCTTCTGTGCAAGCAGCTCAAGCTCCCGCCAATCCCCCTATTGCTATCACTGTCCCCAAGGTGGGAGGGAACGTAGGTAATGATACTTTCTTCCGTCGTTTATTAGGTCCTGTTATGACTGATAATGAGCATGAAATGTTGACTAAGTTCTTGAAGTTTAAATCGCCTGTGTTCCATGGTTCTGAGAGTGAGGATGCATATGAGTTCATCCTAGATTGCTATGAAAGACTTCATAAGTTGGAAATTGTCCATCAGCATGGGGTTGAGTTTGTGACCTTTCAACTTCAAGGTGAGGCTAAGCAGTGGTGGAGAGCTTATGTGGAATGCAAATCTTCAGTTTTACCCGCACTTACTTGGACCCAGTTTAATGCTCTGTTTTAAGAGAAATATGTTCCTCGAACTTTGAGAGATCATAAGAAGGATGAGTTCATGGCTTTGGAGCAAGGTGGTATGTCTGTGCCTGCTTATGAGGCCAAGTTCCATGCCTTGTCTAGATATGCTACTCAACTGGTGACTACTGAGGAAGAGAGGATCCATCTATTTATTAGGGGACTAAATTCTTGAGTTGCAGGTATTATCTGTTCATATGACCTCTGCAGAGAGGAGCTTTAATGAGGTAACAAACTTTGTTAAGAAAGTGAAGGGGGTGAGGCGAGACGGTCAGGCTAAGGTTTTGGCTAAAAGGGCCAAGAACTCGGGTAACTTTCAAGGTTCTTGCTCCAAGAGGTCAGGAAGGCCAACACTTGCAGCCAAGCCAATTCAGTCCGCTATGCCCGCCTCTACATTACACGGGAAATCCATATCATAATTTGATTCAGGATAGCTAGGGAGTCGCACCTTCAGCGGGCAACAAGCCATCTTTTGATCATACATGTTACAACTGTCGAGAACCTGAGCATATGAGGAGAGATTGTCCCCACCTGCGCATATTGGATTCCGTGCAGCAGCAGACTAGAGCAGTGGTACCCATGGGAAATGGTAATAATGGTCGAGGGCGTCCATAAACTGAGTGAGGAGGAAATCAGTGAGGCCGCGGAGGTAGGGGAAATGGTAACGCAGGCAGAGGTAACGTGCAGCCAGGCAGGAAAGCCGCTCGTCATGATGATAGGGCTCAGTGTTACGCCTTTTCGGGCAAGAATGAGGCAGAGGCGTCTGACGCAGTGATCATATGTACTATTCTTATTTGTGACCGGATGGCTAATGTGTTATTTGATTCGGGTTCTACTTATTCTTATGTATCCGTGCGATTTGCCTCAGAATTTTCTATGATTTGTGAGATACTTGATGCCCTCATCCATGTTTCTACCCCAGTTGGAAAGTCTGTCATAGTCACCCATGTCTATCGTGCTTATCCTATTTTTTTTTATGGGTTTTCAGATTTTGGCTGATTTGGTGATTTTGGATATGACTGACTTTGATATAATCTTAGGCATGGCTTGGTTGTCCCCCTATTATGATGTGCTTAATTGTAATATTAAGTCTGTAACTCTAGAAATTCCGGGAAGGGAAAAATTAGAGTGGGAAGGGGTGTATAAGCCTAAGCAAGCTAAGATCATATCCTCCATTTGGGCAAGTAAACTGGTAGGGCGGGGTTGTTTGACTTATTTGGCTCTTATTCAGGATGTTGAGGTTGAATTTCCATCTATTGAGTCTATTCCTGTGGTGTTAGAATTTAGAGAAGTGTTTCTTAATGATTTGTCTGGTATGCCTCCGGATAGGGATATAGATTTCTGCATTATGTAGGGTTGGTACCCGCCCCATTTCTATCCCTCCATATCGCATGGCTTCGGTAGAATTAAGAGAGCTAAAGGCTCAAATCCAAGAGCTTCTTGATAAATGATTTATTCATCCTAGTGCTTCCCCGTGGGGTGCTCCATTTTTGTTTGTTAAGAAGAAGGATGGTAGTATGAGGATGTGTATAGATTACCGGCAATTGAATAGGGTCACCATTTGGAACAAGTACCCATTGCCTCGAATCGATAATCTTTTTGACCAATTTCAAGGTGCATCAGTTTTCTCGAAGATTGATCTAAGGTCTGGATACTATCAATTAAAGATTAGGCCTGAGGATGTTCCCATGACGGCGTTTAGAACCTGCTATGGGCACTATGAGTTTCTAGTTATGTCTTTTGGTTTGACTAATGCGCCTGCAACTTTCATGAGTTTGATGAACGAGGTGTTCAAACCCTTCCTTGATTCATTTGTCATAGTCTTTGTTGATGATATTTTGGTCTATTTGAAAAGTGAGGAAGAGCATGCCGACCATCTTCGTATTGTTCTGGGTGTTCTTGGTGTCACACCCCTATTTTCGCACGGCGGATAAGGTTTTTTCGATTTAAGTGACGGTATTGATTAGGAATTATTTTAATTATTTTTCAGAGTCGCCACTTGGAATTGAGTTATGGTGTTCCAAGTTACCTTTTTGAATCCCTAATCAATAGGAAATGACTCTTTAATTTTGGTCTGCGAAAACAAAGTTCGGGTAAGGAATTCTGTTGATCGAGGGGAAGGTATTAGGCATCCCTCAAGTCCCGTGGTTCTAGCACGGTCGCTTTTATTGACTTATACTTGACTTAAAATATTTTTGGATACATTATTACATGCCATTATTTGTTCGCATTTATATTTTTTGTTGAAGTTTTATTTGGTCTCGACCTAGATGCGTAACCGCATTCTTGGTCTTGACATTTAGAGACATAATTGTCTTCTTCGCATCACACCTAATAATTGTCTATAAGTTTCTACTTTAAATTAATAAAATTTAATTATATTATTGGACAAGGTGCATCACTGCATCCTTAGGTTTATCTTAATATCTCAAGAAAGATGTGTAACCACATTCTTCATCAAGACAAATATTTTTTATGTGCCTAAATTATTTCGTCTAATGTTAAAATAAAATATTCTTAATTGAAACAAATATTTTTACACATGCCTAAAACTCATCTAGCCATTAAAAAATAAATATTTTTCCTATGTACATAAAACCAAGTAAATTAAAATAAATCTAAATATTGAGGATACGATATATAATTCTAACATTATTTCTATATCCTTTTACTTTATATTTTTATATTTTTTATTACTCTTGAAATTAACGTCAAAATTAAACAT
>JAJOOS010014778.1:0-14935 GCA_029582725.1 Solanum chiquidenum | reverse complement strand
GTATTTCCTTGTGGTATGTGTTTGGGAGTAATGGGACTTGGTGAAGGGTTGACTTGTCCACCTTGATTAATTCTAATGATGAAAAGGGGTAATAAAAGACAATGTGATTAATTGTTTGTGTGTGATGTGTTGAGAATGGTACCAGTATCGGTGTTATAAAGGGAAAGTTTATTACTATAGAATGCGGATTGTAATCCGAGAATGCCAAAGCATATGGGCATTAGCTGATATATTATTGACTTGATTTATTATGTGTGATTGTGTTCTTTACTGAACCCGTATAATTGTGATAATTGAGGTGATTATATGTCATAGCGACAATTGATTCATTGAGATGTTGCATCATCCCCTTTATTTGATATCATATTGTGTATATGCATTGACATGAGATTGGGTATGAGTAAAGGTCTAACACGTGGAGATTGTCCGTGTTGAGATCGAGTATGATTATAATTTGGGCACGTGGAGATCGTCCGTGCGAGGAATTGATTCTGATTATAAGTTGGGCACGTGGAGATCGTTTGTGCGAAGAATTGATTCTGAGTATAAGTTGGGCACGTGGAGATCGTCCGTGCTGGGGATTGTTTGATTTTATGATAGTGCGTTGAGATCGTCCGCACAGACACGTGGAGATCGTCTGTGTCGGTATATGGACCTCGCGAGTCCCCCATAGGTCATGAACTCTCGATGTATTTTCGAGGAGTGTCATGTATATACGGTTGAGAGAGTACTTGGTATTTGAGGCATATCATTTCATGGTGTCATATTGCATTGCATCCCATGACATCCTTCATTCTTGATGATTATGTATTTTATTGGTGGTTGGAAAGTACTTGATATTTGGTTACCTCTATTTGATGAACTTGATCTTGTGTGTTGTTGATATTGTGAGTGCCTTTTTGTGGAGGTTGCAATTGATGAATATTGAGTTTGCTGTTGAGAATTGTTGTTAGGATGTTGTTGTTGAGATATGTGCTTGTAAATGGTGAACTGTTAGGTTGGGTTGGTTTTATGCAGGTTGTAGTTGTAGAGGTTCGATTGGGGTGTAAGGAGTACCCGTATTTTATCCCCTTAGTTTGTGTTTAGAGGTTTACTTGCTGAGTACCGTGTGATTTGGTACTCACCCATTGCATCTACAATTTTTTGTAGGTTATTAGCCTGGACCTTTGTGATATTTTCCCTTCTCATTGTCTGAGGCTTCTTATGGAAGGTTGTGAGGTAGCTGCTTGTCATTTCAGCGGACCTTCTTACTCTTATTTATGATCTTGTTCTATTCTAGAAATAATGTCATTTGAGACTTATATTTTTCTTTTGAATCAATTGTAATACTTTAGAGACTTGTACACGTGACAACCAGATTTTGGGGGTATTTTTGAGTTTATTATAAAAATTTATGCATTCACTATATTAGTTGGGTTTTAGGCTGACTTGTCTTGATGGGATAAGGCGAGTGTCATCACGTCCATTTGTGGGTCGTGACAACAAGGATTTGTTAAAATATATTTTTGAAACTTTACTCCAAATTAATTAATCGAAATATTTAGGATCGTAATTATTCCTTTCAAAATGATGGGTATATTTCATTTTCAAAGCATAATTATTTATAAATTAAGATTTATCCATATAAGGGGGAATTGAACATATGAAGCAGTTTCATAAGCATCTCTTTCGATAATATTAATAACAAAAGAAGAAGGTACTTCAAAAATATAGAGTTTGTATAAGAAAAACTAATCTTGGTTTAACTAAAAACATTTAAGTAGTTGGTGGTTAATATCTAGAATCTCAATCTTAATATAATTAAGTGGTTAATTTCACTTGTTTTATTATTCGTCACATAATAATTTGTTTATCGTATAGAAATCTTATCTTATAATTTATATGTATAACTAGTAAATGAACCAAACGAATCTATTTAGGACCAACAAAATCCTAGCGACCTATTTATGGAAATACTCCACAGTTCACATAATGTCAATAAAATAACTAAAGATAAACTTTAACATGAGTTGTCGTGTGTAGTGGTGAGATTGTTTTATTTTTAAATAAAATTATAAGGTTTCGGCTTTGGTTATGAAAAAATTATGTTGAAAATGTTATCACTAAATAGACCTTTCAATACACAATTTAAATTTAATTAGAACTCTAATATAAATTTCATACGCCAAACGAGAAAACCAAAAAAAAAAAAAACTTAAGATAAACCAAAAGTCCTAGTCATCATGTGATTTAGGATAGGTGCCAAACAAGTTGTAAAAGACAAAGAAAACAAATAATTCATGAATAGCCATTTAAAGTTATTGTCCACACAGTTTCATAAAAAGGAAAGATATAATATATACATAGTATATATTTTAATTTGACATGATATATCTGGCAAGAAGACAAACAAGAGATATAACATAAGACACAAAGATTTAATATGGTTTGGTCAATCAACTTATATCCACAAAATGAGATGAATAATTCACTATATAATTATGAGAGTATAAAATATAGATAGAAATAACGTCAACCAATTCATTCGAAATATAAGGAGATTCACACAAGTAGGAGTAATAATGCATCACTTATGTCTCACAAATTCTCCTCCCTAACCAAATCTCTCAAAACCCCTAGAACGATATTGTGAACGTTGATTAAGTTAGAAGGAACGAACCTCTATTTATAGAGTCCTAAACATTTTTCTACGAGAAAAAGACTAGCCAAATACGAAAACTTTATGTTTTCCTTTTAGGAAAAGGAAAATCTATTTGTGGTAAAAAAAAAACTCAAGACAAATACCTAACAAAAATATCACATAGAACACATATATTTATTTATGTACAAATAAAAATAAAAATATATAAATATTAATTAAAGCCAAATTAAACGATTGGTTGATGTATTAAAAGAAAATTTGGCTACTTGATGCACATTTTTTGTTTTTCAAAGTAAACTTGCTTATATAGAGTTTTAACTTTATATGGCCGACAAATTGAAAATTTTGGCAGCTCAAAAAAAAGTATCCACAGATAACCATTAAAAAATAATATATATATATATCTTGAAAACAAAATATAATGATAATTTAACAGTACAAAAAAAATTTAATGTCAATTTTATTTGGTATTCTTAAGTTCGATTTTGATATTTTATATAGTATGATAAATTGATGATCATAATTTATTTGTCATATAAAAGAAAATTTGCGACTTCAACTTTTACTAAATGTCTAAGTTATATCATACTAACATTTTAAACATGTAGAAATATTTAAAATTAAAGAAACTAAGTATACATAATTTCTCTTTGTTAATTAATTACACTAAAATGATATTTTAATCAAAATAAGATAGTAAAAATTTCAACGTCTAAATAATTAGTTCAAAATGAACCACACTATATATATATATATATATTAACAAAGACGGATAAAGCCTTAATTGCTACTATCATTAATTAATAACCGCTAATTATCATTTTGATGTAGTTCACGCCTCCTCTAATTTGTTGGAATCTTCATAAAATAAATTATATACACAAATACAGTCAGATCTTCTCAATAACATAATAACAAACACCTATATTATAACATTTCGCTATAAAAGTCAAAGCTTCATCGAAATCAATATTCTATGTTATGTTTTACCTCTTTGTAACTTTTTTTTTAACTTATAACAACATCTATTCCCCAAATTTATTTTCCCGTTTAACATCCAGCCATTTCCTACACAAATAAATATACAAATCGTCATAATTAATGAGTGTTATAATTCGTGATAAACAAATTAGTAAAATGTAAGATAATTAGAATACAATTAAGTATATTTATAGCTTAATATCAAATGCTTATCTATAAATATCTTTTAGACGATCAAAATATTTTAACTTTGTTGGTTGATATTTATATAGTTAAAAAGAAAAATTATGTTGTTGGTTGATATTGATTGGTTATATATATATATATATGTCCAAGGATCATTTCAATCAACCAATAATTTGAATTTGTGTAGACAAATTTGTAGAATAAATTATTTGAGATATTGTTTTCCTTTTAATATTACAATACAAAACCTATTTGCACTAGTCATAAAAATGTAACATGACTTGGACATTCTTTAGATATTATTTAGCTATCATGAATATAGTTGAAACAAATTGGCGAATCGAATGTGGCTTCATTTGGTTCACATTCTAGTTATATGTATGAATTAGGATGCAAGAGCATTTATACGATATGAATAATAGTAATGAATAAATTATTATGCGAGATGAATAATACTGCATGGTTTATTAGACAATAAATTAATATTGGGCACATATGGGATGTTATGTAATGCATAGAGTTTGATTGGACGAATTTATAACTTATGATTTATAAATTAAAAGTGTCATAAGTTAAAATTTCTTAGGTAAAAGGTATTTTTATCTTCAAAGTTGATTATGATTTTATATTGAAAGTATTTTTCCTTATGAAGTGAAAAAAATTGAGGGTCACTATATCATGCTAAAGATGGTTTCACTATCTATTTTTTCCTCTTAATTTCTTCCCTTACTTCTAGGCTTCTATTTTTGCTCCTAATTTCTTCCTTTACTTCTAGGCATTCTATTTTCTTTCCCTAATTCTAAGCCTCTATTTTCCCTCTTTAATAGTTTTCAAAATAATATGCGCAACTACACGTTTTAGAATTAGCAAATTATTGCTATTTATTTTAATTATAAAATATGAAAAAATTGTTGAGCATATATTTTTTAAAATTTTTCAAACAACATGCTCCACCCTTTCTCCATGGAATCACAATTTTTCTCATCCAAACCTACGTAACAATACTTTTTGTATATTTTTATGGTTGAAATCATTGGTGACATGATCATTGAAGAATATTTGGAAGTCAGGAATATTATTTGTGAAATTTATGACTTGGTATAAGTACTTGTTCTTTAGAGCTTCTACTATTATTTAAAAACAATGTAAAAGTACTATAAATCGCAATAATTATCAAATAAAAATAATATTTCTTTCATAAGTAAACTTGTTAAAATAATATAAATATTAAAATATCAAAATAAGCATGAACTCTATGATATTCTATCAGTACATGTTATATACCATGTACTAGAATAAGTTTTTTTTTTTTTTTTGGTTTTCCACTCGGTGTTTGGAACCCATATTGAAGCCTCAACTAAATTTTAGTATCACACACTGCAGGGCCCATTTGAGGGTGATGCTCCCAACATGATTTTTTTCAGACCCAAAACTCAAACCCAAAACCTCTGATTAAAGGAAAAATCACCCCATATACACATTTAAGAGTAAATATTACGGGTTTTAAATCTACTTTTATTTTATGTTTGCTTATAACAGATTATTTACGGGTTATGACATATCAATTAAATTTAATTTTATTTAAAAATCAAATTATATTTATTTAATAAATTATTAATCTATTTAAAGGTTTTTATTATTAATTAATAATAGGTAATTAATTTGATTTCACTTCCTTTTTGTAGAAATTAAATTTTCAGTTACCCAATTTTAGGGATTTTCTCCATACACGTTTTCTTTCCTTGTTTACCGTTACCATCCCCATTCGGCAATCCCACCCCCCTCCTCAACGCTTATTCACTCCTAGACGCCACAACCCACTATCCCACTTTTACCATTGTTTCTCATCAAGTCTAACTTCAAAATAGTCCACCCCCCTCCCCCACGATTATTCATCATCATGTTTAAGAAACCCATTGAAACTCCTCGAAAGAGTCCCAGATTTGATGGAACTTCAATTGATGATGTTCATGCTCCATCGTTCAATATATTACCCCAAACACCCCCGCCTAAAACTGTTGAAATTCCGGCGACCGGTGGTTCCTCTTGATCGAAGAATCAAAAAGATAAAAATAATGAAGCAAAGGAAAGTGTGATTCCGGCAAATCAAAAGGGGAAGAAGAGAAAGGGGAAAACACCTGTTGAAACCCCTCCTAATCCTAATTCCGATTCCGATTCGAATTTTGTTAGTCAAACAAAAAAGAAAAAAAGAAAAAAAATCAACAAATGTTGAAGTTGCTCAAACATCAAAACCATCTACAAGAAGAAAAACAAAGAAGAAGGAATCAGAATTACCAAAATACAGAAACCCCAAAAAAGTTGTAAGGTTAAGTACTTTATTTAATTTATTTTCACATTACTCAAAATATTTATTTTTTTATATCACATTATTCTTATTATTGTTTTCAAAACAGTTGTTTGTGTGAAATTTGTTCCAATTCTGAAAAAAATATTTATGGATTTGACTATAAAATTTGGGTGATGTATTTTGTATGAATTATGAAAAAAATGTTTATGAATTTGACTATAAAATGGTATGAATTATGTATTAACATTAATGTTATTGTATCTTAATTGTGTATAAACATATGAATTATCAGCAATGGTGTTTTTGACATGGGAGCTGTTGAAATCGATGCAAAGTACCATCGTGAAAGGTATGCCACAATCCTTTGGCATTATGGAAAAACAAAGAATGAGGATGGCGCGATCACTACTGGTATGGTTGCTAGCAAATTTGGTGGACCTCGCATAGCAAAAGAACATGTTCTGGATACCACCAATTATCCTACACCAAGACCACTGACAAGAAATTTGAAATAGTTTATTGCAACTTCTACTTTTTAAGAATTACATACTATTATTTTTAACTTTTGGATAAAAAATTTCTGTTTAAGTATTTGATGATATATAATACCATATGTTATCTTCTATTCAGATACCATATACACATGAATTAATATTTGGCTATTATAATTTCAGAACACTAGTATTATACAGACTTCATACAAATTGGATTCACTATTTTAAAGTATCATTGTGTTTCTAAGTAGTAAACTCATTGGATGAAACGTGTATGAAAATTGATTTATACGTATATGACTATGATTTTAATATAAAGGGTTGGGTATTATATGAATCGTGATATGATTTTTATATACAAATGTTATGAATTGTGTTTTCACATTTCTTTTGAATCTTCATATGGTATGAATGATTAAATTGGTATGAAAATGATATCAATTCTCAAACTAGTGATTTTTTCTAAAAAATGTCACATTGTAACGACACATTTGGTCATTTTGAGTACTAGAGCTTTTTATTTCAAAAAATACTTTCCGATAGATTCTAAATGGATATTTTGGACTATTCATAACTACAATTATGAAATTAGTGGGGTAGTTTTAATAATATACTTAGTTGGTGGTTATAGAAGATAGCATTAAAATTAATAGTGGGTCACTTTTACACTTTTATAATTAGTCTGTAAATAATTAGGGTAGTAAATAATCTGCAAACGAAAGAAGAAAGAAAAGGAGGCGAGAATTTTTTTCAACGGGGTCGACCTAGAGTGAGTGACTGCTCTTTCAGGTGAGATCTTCGAAACTTTCAATCCTTTATATACGTAGTGTAACAAATATTATACAGACTTCGTACATTTCGGATACACTATTTTAAAGTATCAGTGTGTTTTTAAGTTGTACACTCATTGGATGAAACGTGTATGAAATCTAATTTATATGTATATGACTATGACTATGACTTTAATATTAAATCTAGGATATTGTATGAATCGTGATATGAATTTTATATACAAATGTTATGAATTGTGTTTTCACATTTGATTATTTTCTATTCTACACATATTGTTTGAATGAAAACTGAATTAAATTAGATTATATGTGTATGACCATAACTTAAGCTAGAGTTGGAATGAAACATGAATACAATTGGCATGCAGTTTGTTATAATTTTATTTATAATATGACACCAGTTGGAAACCAAATTAATATTCATGTTAACTTACATTAAATACTCAGGATACCAGATGAATTCCATAATTACCTTCTTATAATTATCACTAATATATACAATATCTTTAAACTAGAATAAATTTTATTTGTAACAGTATGCATTCTGTATGATTACTGAATGAACAGTGTATAAAGAATGAACAGTATATTAAACACTAAGCTATAATGCACTTCAAATCAATTATGTTTCATATCAAAACAAAATATTAATATAACCAACAAAATAAACAGTCATTAATTTTGCACAGGATAATTTGAACATGTCTTCCTGTTGTGGCCAACTTGACGACATCTATTGCAGGTAACTTTAGACCTTTTGAATTTCACTCAGCAAACCCCTTCCAGCGTTCAAGTTGTAGTCTTCCTACCGTTCTCTTTGGACTCTCGCAAGGGATAGGTTCATTTATAAAAATCATTATAATAACAACAAAATTATACCCATTTGTTTTTAGTTTTTCATACAAATATCATTCAGACAGTACATTACAAAACACTTTTCATACTCACTAAATACACATTTCAAACTCACTTAATACACATTTCATACTCACTTAATACACATTTCATGCAACAATCATCATTCATTCTAAATATATACATTTCGCTCGTACCAAATACTTCATTACTATCAAACAACTTTATACAGAAATGACAAAACTAATATAAACACTAAAATTACAAATTTAATACCAACTTAAAACACCTATCATATAATTCGTCAAACTTCCAAATAACTTTTTTTACAGATTACTGAACACACTTTCATACAAATTTCAATTCATTTATTCTATCAAATTCATTATCAACTTAAATCACTTTTCATACAATTCGTCAAAATTCTAAATAACTTTTTAATAGATTACTGAACACACTTTCATACAAATTTCTTTCCATTTATTCTATCAAATTCATTCAAAAATATACATTTAATTTATACTTTAAGAGAAAAAAAACAGTATTCAAAACAACCACAAAAACAAAAAATCACTAATACTATATATTTCACAACAATTAACAAAAAGTGATATCACCTTTAATATATTGGCGATTTACAGTTTTATCATTTTTTTTTTCATTTCACTGTAATTTAAAAACAAACAATAAACAATAATAAATACTAACCTGAAGGATCCCATCTTCCACCATGTTTAATTAATATTGATACGTTATTGTCCATCACAACAAAATCAATTTTTTTCAAATATAAAAAAAAAACTTCAATTACTCGATACTGGGAATTTCTTCTGGCAGAACAATGAAGAAACAATGAAGAGAGAGAAACGTTGAAAAAAAGAGATAAAATCTGATTTTTATTTTATTTTAACTAATTTGAGTGAATTAAGAATATGAAATAATCTTAATTAGTTTGGATCCCTTATTTCGTGTCAATTATTAATTATCTACACTAAATTCAAATTAAATTAACACCACAATATCAATTTTTTTACCTTTTTACCATCAATTCCGGTTTTTTTTTTTAAAAATCTTTTATTTTTTTAATTTTTTTAAACAACTTTTTTCAATTATTAAAAACATTTTTTTAATAATTTGTTAGAACCTGAATTTTTTAATATTATAACTTGAAAGTTTAAATTTACTGCGATAACTCGAAAATATTAATATAATATATGTCATATATGAAATTTACACCTGATTAAAAGTGAAGCAGTCCCACCACTACACCCAGAAAGGGTGAAGTTAAAGAGTGCAAAATCCATATATATAAGAACACATTATGAGTAAAGAGAACACATTGAACCAAAATGACGACATCTTTTCCCATGAATGCTGGTGATGATCCTTACAGCTACTCCAAAAACTCCCATTTGCAGGTATTGATTTCTTGTCTTCAACTTATGTAGATCAATTGTTTTGAGCAAAAGGCTCAACTATGCGTCGTATGAAAAAAGGTTCATCTATATGATTATTTTTTAACTCCAATTTTGTAAAAAAAATTTTTTACTTACCTCAATGGTGCATGTTAATTTAGCCTATCCGTTAATTAATTAAAATTGATGTTCAATTACGCACACTCCTAAGATTTCCTTCTTACTAATTGTTGAAACTCCTTGATCTTCGCTTGTGTTAACATCTTATTATTGATAATCTAAATCTCTCAAATTTATATTTAAGTTAAATCGATTAACCAAATTTACAAAAGTTTAGTACGTGATTCACTTAGTGAGTTGAATTCTTGTTTACCGTTCCTTACGGGATTCAACCTCAACCTCTCATTGGGTTTATATTGCTATCGGTCGCCTACGCGTTGAATTATAAGATAAAGTAGTTGAGCGTTATCAAAAATCTGCAAACAACTTCTAACACTTTCAACTGAAGTTGTGGATCAAATGTACTCTTATTGCTTCTTCTTCTTTAAGAACACATGAACAACATCAAGAACCCTCAAATTTCCAACTTCTTCAATTCTTTATGAAATCACCTCAAATTTCAAGAGTAGCTTCCCTCCGAGCAAGATACCAAAACTCAATATCTTTTGAACTCAAATTCAACCTAACTCAATAAGATCCACTTGAAATTTCTTCAACGTTTCAAAACTTCTACATCCTTTAATGGTAGAATTTTCTCCACAACTCCAGATTACTTGAACTTTTGAACATAAACTCAAAAAAACACTAGTGAAGAAAGATTTTTTTCGAAATAACAACAAAATCATGAATCAAAGCAGATTTTTGAAATTTTAAGACTGATTTTCATTTTTTTAAAATGTCTTTTTTTAATATGGGTGAGTTTTTTTTAACACCATATATGATTTTAGAATTTTGTATTTTGCTTTTTAAAAAAATTAAAATTAATGACATGGCCGAAATTTGAGGTGATTTCATGAAGGATTGAAGAAGTTGAAAATTTGGGAGTTATTGATGTTGTTCATGTGATCTTGGTGTTCTTGAGGAAGAAGAAGCAAAATGAGTACATTTGATCCAAAACCCCAATTGAAATGTGTTAAAAGTTGTTTGGGATCTTGTTGAGGTCAAAAATGGTTTTGCAAAACCAAAGTGTACATATAATGGCATGAATGAACATTTTCTCAAATGATAATGGCATGAATGAACATTTTCTCAAATGATAATGGCATAGATAAGTCAATTTTTTAACGGATGCATAAATGAGTCTTTTCTCAAAGTTTAATGACATATTTGAGCCTTTTCCCAACTCTAAATTAAGAATTCAGCAAGCACCATGATGGGTAATGCAACATTTGCCTATGGCAAGGTCCACGAGGGGGTGGCATGGTCTGGATTGGATGACACATGCATGATGTACTTAGTCAAGAAAAAAGATTGTCCCCTTGCTACTACTAGTTATAACTTTTGATATAATGATAATCGTTTGATCCTAAATGCACACCATACATCAATATATTGTTTGTACAGTAACTAAATTTATCCACGGTGACAATAAAATGCAATATATTATATATGTCATATTAAATTAGACCAAACACTTTTAGTGCAATGCAACATGTTGTAGAAGCTTTAAAGGAAATATACCAAAATAATATTCCTGAATTTCAAATATTCTTCAATGATCATATCACCAATGATTTCAACACTCTCTTTCGATCACTACCTATTGATCGATCCTAACTATGCATTTGGAGTTCCAGGGTCTTTTGATGGTAGATTATTTTCATCGCGATCAATACATTTTGCTCATTGTTCTACTTCTAAAAATTGGTTATCTAAGATTCCAAAAGAGATAGTTAGATGAGAAATTTCCATCATGGAACAAGAGTTTGATTCATTATATAGGTGCTTCAAATATTGAAGTAATGAATATGTTAAACGTACTTTTTAAATAATAGATGTGGTACGTGTGATATTTTGAGAATCCTAATTTGCAAGCAACCTCAATAAACCTAAAAAGACTAAACTATCCTCAAACTTAATAGATATTTCCAAGAATTCCACACACGTCGACCGAGACGTGTGTGCTTATTCCCTCTTAGATATTTGTAGTGGAAATGGAAAGAAAAAGAGCAAGAAATTAAAAAGGAGGCTAATAAAAAAAAATCTAACAAAGTATCTTTATAATTTTCTTTGTAGAGAACAAAAAGTGAAACAAATGAGGAATAATCCCAAAACATTAGGAAAAACACAATACTTGACCTATGAGATGTCTCACATATTCATAGACCTAAATTATTTAATATATAGATTTCTTCATACAAATTCATTTACGCTTCAAAGCGATAAACAATATGCTTGGTTTCTCATAATTAACTTTCATCCATTCTGAAATCTCTTCACTCATGAGTATTGTTCTTGCACAAGCTTCTTCTGCTATTTTACTTCCAAAATGATTGATTATAACTCCTTCTATAGAACTTCTTAGACTTGTCATTAAAGTTTTTGCATCAGCCTCATCCACAAGATTTGATTTGATATTTATCAACTCTATTCTCTCAATACTAAAAAGTCCATTTTTCTCCACTACTTTAGTCATGTCTTGAGGAGAGGGATAATACAATGGCAAATTGAATGAGTCAACTAGAGATTCATCTAGCTTTCCCTATATGGCAAAAGGAAAGAAACATCAATTACAAATGTATGCTCAACGTTGTTTCAATTTATGTGAACATATTTTTTTTTAATCTATTTGAAAAAGTACTTGTCATATTTAATATCGTAAATACCAACTAAAGTGATTATCATAATACACATGCTCAAAGCAAACCAAAAGGTAAAACATTGTCATATAAAATGAAATCGAGATTACCTCGTTCACCAAATCCATAAGACTAGAACCAAAAAATCTCATGAGACGTATATAACCCGAAAATGCTGTGATAAGCACCATCATTCCTCCTTGAACAATCTCCTCAGCTCTTACATTAAAGAATATTTCCATGTCCTTTTCAAATTGAGAAAAATAAGCATTCACTACTTCAACATTTGATGCACCAACATAGTGAATCAATCCCTTATTCCAAGCTGGGGATTTCTCATCTACCAATTCTTTTGGAATCTTGGATAACCAATTTATACCAGAAGAAGAATGTACAAAATGTATAGATCGCGATGGAAATAACCTATCATAAAAAGATCCTGGAACTCCATATGCATAGTAGGATCGATCAAAGGGTAGTGATTGAAAGAGGATATTGAAATCATTAGTGACATGATCGTTGAAAAATATTTGAAATTCAGGAATATTATTAGTAAAATTTATGACTTGGTCTTGGTATAATAAATACTTGTCCTTTAGAGCTTCTACAATATATTGCATGGCGTTAAAAGTATTTGGTCCAACAGAACATCCCAATTCTGCAATACGTAATGTGTTTGAAGAAGGTAATATAATCTTGACGTTAAGCTTTTGAATAATTGCATCTCTCACCATCTCCTTTGCACCATCTATCATTTCTTTCTGCATAGTCACGTTGATAGAAAAGTTCAGTGACTTTAATGTGACGACAAAAAATATTTGTGGATGTTTGTGTTATAACATGTAAAGTTACTTATTTTACTATTATAGTGGGTAAACTACAATCAATTTAGTGTGATAAAAAATTGTGTTCTACTTTTACCGTGGATAAGTGCAGTAACTATACAAATAATTGTTGTATGGCTTATTAGTATCAAATGTTTCATGCCAAAAGTTTTACGTAGTTAATAATTAATATGGACTCAACTTTATTTATTAACTAAGACCAAGCAACCATCACATTCTATTATGACTCCAACCTGTGTCACCCTAGCCCACTCGTGGGTCTTGTCATAGACGAGATGTTGGTGTTACCCAACAATCCCCCTCCTAACACCTGCCTCATGCATCATGATGCTCTTGGTGATCGAACAATGATCTTGACTTTGATACCACTTATTAGGATCAAGTGTTTATTATCATATAAAAAATATAGCTAATTTCAAAGGCAGAACTTTATTTCTTAACTAAGTCCATCAAGCAAAATCCATGTTTGATCATGACTTCAATATTATAGGCCACCCAACCCCTTCGTGGACCTTGCCACAGACAGGAATTGAATTGGCATAATCCAACATTATGCTTGATGAATTCTTAGTTTAGAGTTTAACATTCACCCGCAAAAGGATTTTTTGTACAAAAATATGTTCTTGATATAAATTGGATAGCACACTTTTATTATTTAAATATATTCTCAACATGCCTCTCACGTGCAGATTTGATATTTTGTACAAGAATATGTACTTATGTATAGTATATACTAGAAATCAATACCTGCAAATGGGAGTTTTTGGAGTAGCTGTAAACACCATCACCAGCATTCATGGGGAAAGATGTTGTCATTTTTGCTCAAATATGTGTTCTCTTCACTCATAATGTAATCTTATATATATATATATATATATGGATTTTGCATTCTTTAAATCCATGGCCCATGCTTTGTCATACAAGGATTTGTTAAAAATATATTTTTGACTCTTTACTCCAAATTAATTAATCGAAATATTTAGGATCGTAATTACTCCTTTCAAAATTATTGGTATATTTCATTTGCAAAGTATAATTAATCTCACTATAATAATACTGGTTTGTTTTTCTTGGATGTTTTGATGGATATAACTAATGCAACATGTACATATGGTTTTTTCTCTCTTTAAAACGAAAGGATTTTATTTATAAATTAAGATTTATCCATACAAAAGGAAATTGATTTATATGAAAAAGTTTCATAAGCATCTCATTCGAAAATGTTAATAACAAAATAAGAAGATGCTTCAAAAATATAGAGTTTGTATAAGAAAATTAATCTTGGTTGGGGGTTAATATCTACATTAAGTTATTCTAGAATCTCAGTCTTAATATAATTAAGTGGTTAATATCACTTGTATTATTATTCATCACATAATAATTTATTTATCGTATAATAATCTTATCTTAGCTTATAATAATTTATATGTATAACTAGTAAATGAACCAAACTAATCTATTTAGGACCAACAAAATCCTAGCGACCTATTTATGGAAATACTCCACAGTTCACATAATGTCAATAAAATAACTAAAGATAAACTTTAATATGAGTTGTGGTGTGTAGTGGTGAGATTGTTTTATTCTTAATCAAAATTATAAGATTTCGACATTGGTTATG
>JAJOOS010014777.1:0-19661 GCA_029582725.1 Solanum chiquidenum | reverse complement strand
AAACATAACATAAGCTTGAAAGGAATCTGAAAGAAACACTTACCTTGGCTTTACTCAACTCATGAATAACTCAACTCAAATGCAAAGTAAAAATAACAATAATGGTGCAGTTTATACAAAGCATTTAAAACAGTAAATGACAATTTCAATGTATTTAAAGAAATACAATAACAACTCAATTACATAAAAGTAATATATTATTGTGGGACATTCTCTAACCGACAATCACCACTGTGAGCCTAAGTGGTGATACAACGTCTTGCCCACGCTGCCAGAACTGTCGTATACTTTTCCGTCATATAGAACGCCTTAACTAAGTGGATCCACTAGTTTATGCTAAAATCACTTAAGGAATCATCTAAAAAGTATGATCATTTACTACCCATGATGACTACATGGTTTATGGAGACTTGAGTTATTATGAACTCGCATCCCCATATCGATGCTCAATACTACTCCCAAAATATACTTAGCTCATATGTTTTTAAAACTAAACTTCTTTCTTTGGTTTGAGATAATTACTGAAAACTTAACTTAAAATCTCTCTTGGAAATCAGTGTTTCCCTTCTTGCTCAATTGTGAAAACATTTTTTTGTAACTCTTCAGAATACTTAGTTCCCGTATAATCTTTGAAGAAATGAACTTTACTCTTACTCTTTCCTCAACTCAAAACTTAAGTCTTAAAAGAAAGTTAAAACGTTTGTGAAAGACTTTTGAAATACTTTATGAACTTCGCTTGACTTAACTTTTAACCTCTTGACTTGACTCTTAACTTCTCTTGACTTGACTCTTAACTTTCCTTGAATTGAATTATGGATTCAAGGATTGTGATTTGTGATAGGAAGGATCTCATGATGTTTAGGACTGTTTTGAGATAGTTAAACATGAGAAATGATCAAGAAATCATTGTCTGGAAACTAGTCCGTGACGCGGAGATGTATTTAAATATTTGGTCGCAAAATAATTTTTGAGGCAGAACGGTCCGTGACTGATCCGCAACGCGAGGAGAATTTTTCCCATCCTGAGGAACATGTTCGTGATGCGGACCTGGTACCCAGATTCGCTTGACTTTTTCCTTCTTCATTTTCCAGCCCAATTCGCCTAAACTCGGTTCTTTTTCCCAAATTCTTTTTAAATTCAGATACCCAGTAAATGTACCCAAGAACCTAACCCAAAACAACTCTATAATTCGATGCAATAATCTCAAGAACTCCTCAATCTCATCCCAATTTAAGAACGAAAACAAATTCATGAACACATATCAAGAACATCAAACTTTCAACCCTTTTTGGACGAATTCATACTGAAATAAACATGCTTGGCATGTGGGTGAACGAACCCAGCGTTATGAAAGTCTTACATACCTCGTAGGGATCACCCCGTGACGAAATCCACAAGCAATTCTTGAAGAACTTGACGATTTTTGCTCATTCTCCTTATTTTTTCTTTTCTTTCAAAACCCTAACTTAGTTTTCAAAAGCGTAAACTGACCAAGTTCAGTTTAGACCCCAATTAAACTCCTAAAAATGAAATAAAGTAATATGGTAAGGAAAAGACCAAACTACCCTTCCAAAATCCGGATTACACTTTCCTTATTTGAACAACCCAACTTCCAATGGGAATATCTCACTCATACAAACTCAGAATCGTGTAAACTCATCAGCATTGTAAAGATAATTCCAAGATCTTTCCTACGGCATCTTGACGAACACCTAACTCATTCTGAACTAGGAGTTACGGTCATTTGAAGTCGACCAAAAACCCATACTTAACATAACTTTACTAATTTTCCAGATTTTCATTCTTTCCTAAAATGACTATTTCCAATTCGAACTCTTTCTAGTTCTTTCAATTAGCGAGATGTTACAATATCTCTCCCTTGGGAACATTCGTCCTCGAATGAGATTACTCTTACAAGGCTAAGGGTGTAACATCTAACATTCAACTCAAATACCCAACAAACAATGCAAATACAACATGCCAACTTATAAATTAAAAAACACTAAGAAGAGAATTAGTACCTTGATCTGGAATTTCTCCGGTCTCAAAGAGATGTGGATACCTCTTCTTCATATGTTCCTCAGCTTCTCAAGTAGCTTCCTCAACAAACTGGTTCCTCCAAAGAACTTTGACTGATGCTACTTCCTTAGTCCTCAACTTGCAAACTTGACGATCTAGAATCTAAACCGAAATCTCCTCATAAGATAAGCTATCCTTGATACCAATGTCTTCAGTTGGTATTATAAGTGAAGGATCTCCCATGCACATCTTCAACATGGAAATATGAAATACCGGATGAACCACTGCTAACTCTTGGGGTAGCTCTAACTCATAAGCTATATTACCAACCCTTTTGGATATTTTGTAAGGACCAATATACCGGGGACTAAGCTTCCCCTTATTACCAAATCTCATAACTCCCTTCAGGGGTGAAACTTTCAAGTATACCCAATCATCTACTTCAAACTCTAACTCCCTTCTCCTAACATCAGTGTAGGATTTCTGACGACTCTGCGCCGTCTTCAACCTCTCTTGAATCACTTTCACTTTCTCCATAGCTTGATGTACTAAGTATGGTCCTATAAACCCTGCTTCACCAACTTCAAACCATCAAATAGGAGAATTGCATCTTCTCCCATAAAGAACTTCATAAAGAGCCATTTGGATGCTAGAATAGTAGCTATTGTTGTAAGCAAATTCAATAAGGGGTAGGTGATCATCCCAATTACCTTTGAAATCAATCACACAAGCCCTCAACATGTCTTCTAAAATATGAATAGTATGCTCTGCTTGCCCATCTGTCTGAGGGTGAAAGACAATACTTAAGTTCACCTTTGAACCCAAGTCTTTTTGGAATGATTTCCAAAACTGTGCAGTAAATTGCGCACATCTGTCTAAAATAATGGATATCGGAACCCCATGAAGTCTTACCACCTCTTGAATATACAACTTAGCATAATCCTCTACTGAATGGGTAGTCTTTACCGGCATAAAATGGGTTGATTTTTTCATTCTATCGATAATCACCCAAATGGAATCGTGCTGCCTGCGAGACCTTGGTAAACCTGTGATGAAGTCCATATTGATCATCTCCCACTTCCATTTCGGAAGTTCTATATTCTGAGCCAAACCACCAGGCCTTTGATGCTCTACCTTAACTTGTTGGCAATTCAGACACTTAGCAACAAACTCTGCAATGCCCTTGTTCATACTACTCCACCAATAAACTTCTCTCAAATCACGATACATTTTTGTGGAACCCAGATGAATGGAATATCTGGAGCTATGATGTTTTCTCCATGATCCTCTCTTGGAGTTCATCCACTATTGGTACACACAACCTACCTTGATACCTCAATACACCATCTCCCCCTTGTTCAGAAGCCAATACTCTTTGCTTATGAACATTTGCCTTTAATTCAAGCAAAATAGGATCTTGCTCTTGCTTCTCTTTTACTTCTTACACTAATGATGATTCAGCCCCATTCATCACCACTACTCCTCCTTCTGTGGAATCCATTAGTCGAACTCCCAATCGTGCAAGTCTATGCACATCTTTTTCTAACTCTCTCTTTTATTCCCCAACATGGGCAGTACTACCCATAGACAACCTGCTTAAAGTATCAACAACAACATTAGTTTGGGTGATAAAGAATACTCATGTCCTTGAGTAATTCTGACCACCTCATTTGTCTGAGATTAAGCTCTTTCTGAGTAAACACACACTGAAGACTCTTGTGATCGGTGAACACATCCACATGCACACAATAAAGATAATGGCACCATATTTTCAAAGCAAATACTACGGTAGCCAACTCTAGATCATGGGTTGGGTAGTTCTTCTCATGAACTTTCAATTGTATGGAGGCATAAGTTATAACCTTTCCATTCTGTATTAACACGCAACCCAAACCAACTCTAGACGCATCACAATACACAACAAAGCCTTGCGTACCTTCTGATAAGGTCAATACTGGGGCAGTAGTCAACCTCTTTTTCAATTACTGAAAGCTTTTCTCATAAGCTTCAGAACATTGAAACTTCACTATTTTCTGAGTCAACCTGGTCAAAGGAGATGAAATAGATGAAAACTCCTCTACGAACCTTCTATAATATCCAAACAAACCCAAGAAGCTCCTAATATCAGTTAGAGATGTGGGTCTAGGCCAATTCTGCACTACCTCTATTTTCTGAGTATCAAATTTAATTCCCTCTCCAGACACAATGTGGCCTAAGAATGTCACAAACTCAAGCCAAAACTCACACTTAGAAAACTTGGCATATAACTCTCTATCCTTTAAAATTTGGAGAAATATTCTGAGATGACTAGCATGATCTTCTTCATTCCTTGAATAGATTAATATGTCATCAATGAACACGATAACAAACATATCTAAATATGGCTTGAACACTCTATTCATAAGGTCCATGAATGATGCAAGCGCATTGTGTTGGGTTTTAAAAGGTGTGAACGGAAAATGAAGAGTTGCGACCTTTATGAAGAGTTGTGACTTTTATGAAAAAATGCGACTTTTATGAAGAGTTGTGACTTTTATGAAAAGTTGCAACTTTTATGAAAAGTTGTGACTTTTATGAAAAGTTGTGACTTTTATGAAAGGTTGTGACCTTTTCGAAAGATTGTTACTTTTTTGTAATGACCCTCCTGGTCATTTCTGTGTCTTGCCTTCTGTGTGTCGTTTAGAGCATTCCTGTAGCGACCCCAAGTCATTTATGTCTTATTGGGACTGACAGTTCGGTCACCTGGTGTTCGTTTGGTTTTGGTGTGAGTTTTTGTGTTTTGGAGCTTATGAACCTTGAACGATCATTTTCGATCAAAAGTTCAAGAATATGACATCGGAATCTATTTCTGACGATTCCATCAGCTCCGAAAGGGTCATTTTAGTCTATTAGCATGGTCGACATGACTCCCGAGGTTTTCAGTGTGAGTAAGTGCGATTAGGCATTTTAACTTTAAGTTTAAGCCTAAGTTTGACTTTGGTCAACATTCTGAGTAAACGCGCTCGGATGAGAATTCTGTCAGCGCGGTTAGCTCCAGAATGTCAAGTTTGGTCTCGATTGACCTTTCTTTTGTGTCTCGAGGTTTTCGATATTTTTTGGAGCTCTTTTATGGTTTTTGACTTAAAATGACATTTGGGTGTGGGACTCACTTTCTGTCAAGATGACCTCGTATGGAAATTTTGACTGTGCCATTGAATCCGGAATATCGAATTTGGTATGGTTGCATATATCATTTCTGTGCACGGGATTCCGAACGAGATCGGAGCACCCCGTCGGAGTTTTTAGTTTTTGGAAAGTTATTGCAGAAAAATCTGCTATAAATGAAGAAACATCAGCAACATTTTCCAAACTTAAAACCCTCATAACTCTCTTATCTTTCAATCGAATTAGGCGATTCGAAGTGCGGGAGTTTCGTATTTTTGGTGGCTTCTCTATAGAGTGTTCGGAAGTTGTCGGGTGTGCGTAGTTAGAGGTAATTTCGCGATAAACCTGACTGCTGTACCCTTTTTCGAGCTTTTGTTTTTGGCATTCTTGTTTTGGTTTGCTTCCGTCTGTTTATGTTGTTATCTCAAATTTTGCCTACTCTTGTTTAGTTTCTGCCCTCAAACCCATTACTTGTTGTTCCGGGTTACGGGTTGGCTTACCTACTGGTGGGTTAAAGTAGGTGTCATCATGAATCGAGGAATAGGGTCGTGACATTTTCCAAAGGTTTGTGACCTTTCCGATAAGGCACAATAAGAACCTTTTCACACTACCCGTTATTTTCTATAAATTAAGGGATTTTCTCTCATTTTAGTTGAAAAAAATGATTTTTTCCGGACTTGTTCTTCTACTACTAAATCTAGTATTCTAAGTGTACTTTACTGTCGTTGAGTGGTTCGCTGACACCGTGGTTTTAGGTACCGATACACCAGTGAGTAAGATCGTTCTATCCTAGGAGGATATATTCCATTAAACTCGGGTACTTGAGGGGAATAATTTCCTTAAGGGGACACTGTGCATTCAGTGGGCTCAATTTTCTTTCTTTGATAAAAATATTTTGTATATTTTTTTCTAATATGTTTTTATTCTATTTGCTCTACTTGTTTTAAATTTGTAGTTTTGAAAATACTCTTTAAACTGTGTTGTTTCATATCAAATTCTTCAAAGTTTTGTTCTAAGTATCTTAGGAATACAAGATGAACAACAATCTTAAGGAAATTATTATACTGTTGGTATTTCTTGTATTCTACTGATTGAGAGGTACACCGATCATGGAAGTAGAAGATTAATGCATTACTTCTTCATAATTCGGTGCTTTGTTTAGTAAGGTTGAAGTGAGAATGTACTAGAAGAATTGGTGGTATTTCGACTAAAGATTATACCAGGTAACCTTCTTATTATTTATCTAAAGAGAAAATTAGTTTCTAAAATTTAATTGATATTTATCATGTATGGCTTTGGAAAAAGATCTGCAAACCATATGATTTTTGAATGAATTTTTATGTAACACCCCGTATTCAACGTGTACTAGTTCTATTTATATGACACTTATAATTTGCCTTATGGTATAGTTATGGACTCGCTTTCCTATGCGACTAGTGACAATAGAATAGGTTTGAAGCGAACTGTCCGTAGATTTTGATGCAACCCGATTAAGTTGACGTCGATGGAAGTAGTTAAACTTGTGATCATAAGGTGGTATTTGAGTCTAAATTTTAAAGTGACATAGTGTATATAAGTTTTAAGTTAAGTTAAAGGTATTAAGGCCTAGAATTGGAATAAAATATTGAGGTGGTTGCTTGACTTAATTAAGCTAGTAGGTGACAAGTAGGTGCATCAGCTACTTTGACTTATTAACCAGCTTAAAGGATCAAGTAGGTACATCACCTACTAAGACTCTTTTGACCATGTTATTGGGCCAAGTACACTACCACCTACTTGCATTAATCTGGCCCAAGTTGATTAGAAGAATAATGGGAAAATGGACAGCCAAGGCCCAATATTTTTAAGTCCAAAAAGGCCCGTGGAAAGTCCAAGTAGGTGGGTCACCTACTTGACAATATATGGCCCAAAATTGGCCAAGCACGTCGGCCAATGCACCTCCTTTTTAAAGGAATAAAGATCAAATATTTTGCTTCATTGTTAAGTTGCAAAAATTCAGATTTATTAAGTTTCTCTCTTGGTCTTTCTTGGCTTAACACAGAAACCCTAAAACACCTTAGGGTTCTTGAATATTGTCCCTCTTTTCAAGTAAAAGTTTGAAGGAGAGTTTAAGTTCTTGAAGTACAAGTTTAGAGGATGAATTTCCAGAAACTAAGGTAAGGCTACTGCCCATTTTATTTCCTCTTTAAATACAGGTTTGGGGTGGAAAATTTTGTTTATATTTGTCAATAACTCATGGATGGTGATGAATCCTTGAGTTCAATATTCTCCTATTATGCTGAGGGATTTTTGGGGATTGATAGTGGTTGCCTTATGTATATTATTGTTGGGGACAACTTGGGTATCTTGGCAAAGATGTATGAAGTTGTATTAATGTATAGAAGAAGGGTGTCGTGATTTACCATTTGTGTAAGGATTGTATGGGCCTACTGTCCGTCAGGTGTTTAGCTAATGTTTTATGAGGCCCGTAATGTGATTAGCTGCTAACATTAGTTCAATCATGAATTATATTGTAGATAAACACCCCAAAGGGAGACTGAATCATGATACTTGTATTGGTCGTAAAGTAAGATATGTAAGGCTATTCGATTTCCTATTTCTTTGGCATGAATCCAACACTTGTATTACAAAGTAATCTTTCTAAGTGACCTTGGTTGAGACTGATCCATAGTTGCAGTTCCTACTCCCTAGAGCAATAAATTGAGTACTCTAATATGAGTTTATTACTAAATGTATGTGCTTACTCTACCAAGTATTATCATGCAAGGTTTAAACTTGTTTCATCGTCAAAGTACCCTTGGCACGTATTCCCCTTATGCATATCAAAATGATCCTAGATTACACATGGTACATATGCTTATATGTTGGATATACGATCTGCCCATATCTTGCCAACTTGCTTCAATTGTCTATTCCATCATATATGTCATCTTTTCACACGTTCATCTGTTCCCTTTATTGGTTATTACTCCCATTGCGTTAGACTACAATGTTACCTAACAAGATCCCTACTTGCTCTATTGTACATTTTATATGTACTTACTTGGAATATGTATCCGTCCTTAAGTTGAATCTGCCCACATTCCCCCTTGGTTCCACGTTCATGTATACCTTGTATTTGATATTAGTTAGTGAGTATTTGTCTATCACAAAGAGTTCAAATATCTTGGCTGAATGTTAAATGTCTTCACTTGAAATGTGCTTCAATTCGAAAAGTCAAAATACTTACTGAGTCATATAAGCTCCTAAGTATATATTACACGTTCATGTCACATTTGCTTCCCATGTCATTGTTATTATCGTAAGTCCATATTCATATGTCCTCTACAACTGGTCCATAGTTCCAAATCTCAACAAAGAGTTATGATCATCAAAAGAGCAATCTCAAAAGAGTTATGCACATCAAAACAACAATCTCAAAGATTAAAGAATCTAAGTGAAGCAATCTGTATAATTATGGGTGTTAGCCCAGGGGAAAATGCCTAGCATGGATCGATCCCAATTGGTATAGAAGGGTGGCATCTCAGGGGAGAAAGCCTAGCATGGGCCGATCCCAATTGGCATAGAAGGGTGGCAGCTCAGGGGCGAAAGCCTAGCATGGGCCGATCCCAATTTGTGGAATTATGCGGACAACATCCCAGGGATTAGAAATGCCTAGCATGGGTCATCCTCTTCTACCACTGATCAGCTGGTCATTTGTATCATATAAATTATGAAGATTATAATGCACATAAAAGTAAAGAAAAGAATGTAACATACAGGATTCCACAAGTATAAGCAAAGGTGGTCTCAAATCCTTATCTATTTGTATTTGGTTTCACTTGATCTCTCATTTTTCATAAGGTTGTATTATGCCTTACATATTCAGTACATTCTTTCATACTGACGTCCTTTATTGGGGATGCTGCATTTCATGCGGCAGGTACAGGTACTCAACTAATAGATCTCCCTAATAGAAGCACTGTTGGTGAGCTCCAGGTTGATTTGGGGTTTTTCCGAGTCTTAACTATGCATAATTCATAGTGGTACAGTCATGGATTCCAATAGAGGATTTGTAGACATTGTAAAGCTATTATCTGAATTCATAGTTTCAGTTGTCACATGCATCGGTTCATCTAGTCAACATATGTTGTATATGAAGCTTCTCATTAGTAAATATATCTGCATAGTAGTAGTTTACTTTCTCATCATAGATGACTTGTAAAGCATGTGCTCATATAGTACTTGTCCGCCTCACCTAGGGTTGGGGTGTGACAAAAGTGGTATCAGAGCAGTTAGTCCTATGGAGTCTACAAAGCTATGTCTAGTAGAGCCTTACTTATGAATGTGTTGCGCGCCATATTTATAATTAGGGAGTTGCTTTGACATTTAGCAAACGTTACTCTCATTCGTAATCCAGATTGTGCGATAGAGCGAAGTTAAGAAGTCAATTTCCATTTTCACCTAATCATGCTATTCCTATTATGCTTACGATGGTTAAGGTTAACGGTAGCTAAAATATCAACATGCAATCTACAGAAAAGGATCTAAAGTTATTAAAATTTAGACTACATTGAGCTAATTTTATTCGACCGTCCTACTCCACAAGGTATGTAGAGGCATTTTTGTTATATGCATTTTAAGTTGCATTTTTACCATTTGTATCACGTTGGTTCAATTGAGAAAGATATAGTATGTTTATCCATATGCTGAAAAATGATGGCTTACCTAGTTAAATATATGAGCTGTAGCATTTCTAAGCACATCTTCTTAGGAGCACATCTTCTTAGGAGGATGTATCTAACTCTTGGGTTCTATATTTCCACCATATTTGTAGGATATATTCCTATAGAGGACACTTGTTCTTAGTCTGTGATATACATAGAATTTCAGTATTACACATGTTCTCGAAATTGATGTTGTTGAACCAGTGTTTTTCCCGGAAAAAGGCAGTGGCAAAATCTGATAAGTGGATGTATCATGCACATAATTTCGCATGAACCCTCTGAGTTGAGCATTCTTGAAAAAAAGAGTAATATTGAAGTTCTTGTGTTCTAAATATTTTAGTTCTATTTATGGTTATTGAAAACCTTGTATTGAGTAGTTCATGTCCATAATTCAGTATGAACCATCTTTTAAGAAGTCTTTTACAAACGTTTTAACTTTGATTTAAGACTTAAGTTTTGAGTTCAGTAAAGAGTAAAGTTGAAGTTCTTTTCTTCAAAAAGTATATAAGGACTATGTATTCCCAAAGAGATTTAAAATGTTTTCACATTTAAATAAGAACGGAAACTAAGATTTGCAAAGAGCCTTCAGGCTAGTTTTCAGAAAAGAGTATCGCTTTCTAAATGAAGCAAGAGGGGAAACTGAGATTTTCAAGATAGCCTTTGAGCTAAGTTTGAGAAATTATCTCAAATCACAGAAAGAAGTATGTTTTAAACATAAAGAGCTAGTATCATATTCTGGGAGTAGTATTGAGCACCGAATTGGGGGCGAGCATGAGTTCAGATAACTCACGTCTCCATAAAACCATGTAGCCACCATGGGTAGAAAAGGGTCATACTTTTCAGATGAACCTTTTTCACAATAGACTAGTGGATCCACTTAGTAGTTCAGGTTCTATACCGATGGCAAGGTATAGGACAGTCCTTGGCAACGTGAGGTAAATCATTGTACCATCACTTAGGCTCATAGTGATGGTTGTCGGTTAGAGAAACTCCCACAGAAATTATATTATTTTCTTATATGAGAAAAGTTGAGTTTGTTATTGCACTTTCTTTAACGAACTTAGTTGTTTTACTGTTTTATAAAGCTTTTCATATATTGCATGTGTATTGTTGCTTTATATTGAGTTGAGTATCCAGAGTTGAGTATTTAAAGTTGAGTATCCATATTTGAGTACCCAGAGTCGAATATCATATCCTTGAGTTGAGTATCTAATCTCTGAGTTGAGTATCTTATCCTTGAGTACTTCTGAGTCTAGTAAGTTTGAGTAGTTTTGAGTAGTTTGGAGTATTCCTTAAGTTGAGTAATATTGAAAAGAGGCAAGTATGTTTCCTTCTTATTAAGTTTCAAGCTTATGTTATGCTTTTGAATTCCTCTTACATGCTCGTACATTCCACGTACTGAGCCATTTGGCCTGCATCTTCTCATGATGTAGACACATGTATTCACGATCATGAACAGGAGCTTCGTTGATACATCCGGGAGTTCGAGTTAGCTATGGTGAGCCTCCTTGCTTCCGGAGGATTTCATTTACTTTTCAGTTCAGTCAGGATGTCGTGGGTCTTGTCCCGACATCCATCGTTATCAGTTAGAGGCTTCATAGATAGTCAGTATAGTTGAGAAGTCTGTATTATTTATTTATTTTATTAAATATATCTAAGACTTTAGTTGCCAATTTTGGGGTGAGTTGAATATATTTTATCATTCAGAGTTTTCATTTGAGTTAAAGTTTGAATTTAAGTTTTATGAACTTTTATTTCAGTTTTTAAGCTTTGTATGCTTGAATCAGTTTTTTGCTTGTAGTCAGCCAGGATGAGGGTTCGCTTGGGGACCATCAATGGTCTTCAAGTGCCGGCCACATCCAGGTTGGGTCATGACAAACTTGGTATCAGAGCACAGAGTTTAAGTGTCCTAGGGTGTCTATGAATCCGTGTCAATAGGATCTTATTTATGGTTGTGAGGGCCCCACTTATATAAATGAGGAACTACATACATTTAAGAAAAGTTTTCCTTCTTTCATACACTTAATCGTGCAATAGAGTTATGTCGTAGAGACTTATTCTAACTCGTGTGTTCTCCTATTCCTTCGACTACCCATCATACTAGAGTTGGTTAAAAATCAGAGTCAGTTCTTTGTTGATGAGTTGTTCTTAGCAAGAGTTTTGAGGAAGTCATAAGACTCCAGAGAGGCTTAAGAGAAGTCCAAGAGTAAGTTAAGTGTAAAGTTTTAGAGTAATGCCCTCATATTCATATGAATCGTGCATTTGAGCTAAAAGCAAGTTGTACTCTTTTCTTTATGCCTTGTTTTAGCTGAGATCCTTTTTAAGAGGTATGTTTAGCGCTTGAGTAGTATTTTCACCCGAAAAGGTAGCATGAGTTATGAGATCATGAGCAGTAGTAGTGAAAGTGCCCAGAGTTAGAGGAAAGTATGTAGAGGTTTAGTAATCCTAGAAAGGAAGATAGTGATGAGGCAAGCTACGGTATTATAGTCATGCACCCAGTAAGTTTGGATGAGGAGGTTTTCCTTATGGGTAGACTAAGAAGTGATGAGTTGTGAAGAGCTCAGGATAGGAGGTAGAGTAAGAGTTGCAAGTCAAGATGAGTTAGAGTATACCTTAACTAGAAAAGGGTTATGAGGATGTTTCATTGTGTTTGTAATGACCAAGCGTAAGTGGGGAATAGAAGAGCAAGAGTATTCATGAGGTGATAGCTCTAAGCTAGGCTTATGATCTTTAAGGGAAATCTCGTAATATTCAAAGTGTTATAAAACTAATTAGGCATTGATGTATAGTGAATGAGTGAATAGTACTCAAGTTGTGAAGGAAAATGTGATAGTAAATTATAAGTATGAATACTAAGAGGTGAGGATTGGCTATTTGTCATAAGGTCCTAGTGGACGAGTGTTTCTGAATTTGTATCTAGTAGTTGTAAGTTAGTATAGTAAGCAAGCAATCATATTGATATTCAGGTTTAGTCATAAATATTAAGCTTGAATTCGAGATGAGTGTCATGATCAAAAGAATGACAACATTAGGGTGATAATGTTAGTCTTGAGATTTAATCTAGAAGACTTGACATAGAGTAGGTGAGGAATTAAGGTGATTAGCTGTAATAGATATGAGTGGTACAAGTGAGAGACCCTAAAGTTTAGATAAAGGCAGTGAAGTTTGGCTAAGTCACAAGAGTAACAAGAGCATTGAAAGGTGTGCCGAGATGGTATGTTACCAGATGAGGTTGCAATTAAGTTATGATTTTCCATGAGTGCCTAGATAGCATAATTGAGTTGTTAATGTGGAATAGGTCCATAGATTTCAAGTGTTAGCTTTAGACCTAAGGAGGGGATGATAAGACGAGAAATCAAGTCAAGTGTTGATAATTTCTTAAGGAGCTGCTTAGTAGGAGTCCATGGAGTTCTTAGAGTACTAAGCTTGAATGTGGTGTTGTTAAATATTTGGTGGTTCTTGATATGACCCCAATAGGGTGGTAGAGATGTATAGTTTGGGGTGAGATTTCCTATAGAGAGGTATATGATCCGAACTTAAGGATTTGGGTTAAGTTTGAATATAGTAAGAATATACCATTAGACTCAGACCTTAGTACTAGTAACCCATTCTATACCCAGTCCAATCGTCATTCGAGGACGAATGATCCCAAGGGGGAGATATTGTAACACCCCAGAATTTTTTTGAGCTAAGACCCGGACCGTTCTTCGTAGTGAGTGAGATTTTTACAAGGAATTTAAAATTTCTTGAGTATTAAGGTCACTAGATGTAGCACCTTAAGTTTCAAGAAGAACTAAAGAGAGTTCATTCAAGTTATTCCTAAGTTTTTCTTAAGTTTTAGGTCAAGTTCAAATGACCATAACTCCTACTACAGGATGAGTTAGGTGATCTACAAGATAGAAAGTTAAATCCCTTCGAGTCCTCTTTACAACGCCACTGAGTTTACTCAATTCCAAGTTCTGAGTAAGAAGTTATGACTGATTTACTAACATCGCGCAAACCTGGCAGCAGCTCCTCGACGTGGAGCCAATACGGACCTCACTGCCTGGTGAAAAATCATTCCGACTCCCAGCTCGTCTTATTTATTTCTTTAGGGGTATTTTAGTCCTAAAAACCCTTAGGAGGTCATCTAAATTGCCCTAAATGTGTAGAAAATCAGTTTTCTTAAATCAAAACCCTCTCATTCACTCCAAAGATTCTACGCTCAAGAAAATCAAGAAAAGCTAAGGCTAGGGTTTTTCTTCAAAGGTTTTCCTTCAAGTTGCTTCAAGAGGATTATTCTTTCAGGTATGTAAGTTTCCATAGTGTTGGGTTTGTTCACCCACACGCCAATCATGTTAATTTCAGCTTTAAATTCATTCTAAAAGATGAAGCTTTGATATTCTTGTTATGAATTCATGAATTTGTTTCCATTCTTGAATTGGGTTGAAATTGAGGAGTTCTTGAGGTTAATGTGTCGATTTATAGAGTGGTTAGAGTTAGATTCTAGTGTACATGTGTTGGATATCTAAATCTAAAGAGAGATTGAGAAAAAGAATTGAATTTAGGCGAATTGGGGCTGGGAAATGAAGAAAGAGAAAGTCGAGTGCGATCTGGCACGCAAGTCCGCATCGCGGACTTGCTCCCCCAGTGAGCTATAATTTTCTCAACGTCGCGGTTAGGACGCGGACTCCTCTCTCTCTAAATTTAATTTCGCTAGTATTATTTTTCACCATCTCTGCGTCGCAGACTTGCTCCCTAGACAATGTTTTTCAATCGTTTCTCATGTTTAGCTATCAACAATCATTCCTAAACATCATGAAACCTCTCCTATCACAAATCACAACCTTGAATCCATAATTCAAATTCAAGGTAGAGTTAAAAGTTAAGTCTTGAGAGTTCTTTCGAATATTTTGAGAAAGTCCCTTTTAGTCCTTTTGATAAGTCTTCTAGAAATTCTAATAACTTGTTACAAGACTCAAGCAAGTGAGTATGAGTGAGAACAATGTATTCATGAGTCTACTTTATCATTACAAGATCCTTCATATCATGAACCATAACTCTTGAATTCATAATTCACATTTAAGAGAGAATTAAGGGTAGTGTTCAAGAAAGCCTTTGAGTTCAATCGTAAATCCTTGAGATCAACTATCGATTTGAACTAAGTTTGGAGAAAGTAATTCAAAGAGAACGAGAAGATTCTTATACCTGAGTTCCTTATTGATATTTTGACCCTTGAGTCAAGTCATCCATGCCCATAACTTCCGCATGAACTCCATCAATTTAGTATCTTTGAAAGGAATAGTATCTTCAAGTTCTAAGCATTTAAGTGTTGAGTTCATAATCCCTTTTGAAAAGCATCTTTGAGTACTTGAGTTGAATATTTTATGCCCATAATTCCGCATGAACCCTATAAGTCGATCAGTCTTGAGATGAGAAGTATCTCTGAGTCCTTGAGTTGAGTAGTTCATGCTCATAATTCCACATGAACCCTCTGAGTTGAGCATTCTTGAAAAAATAGTACTATTGAAGTTCTTGAGTTCTAAGTATTTGAGTTCTATCTATGGTAATTGAAAACCTTGCATTGAGTAGTTCATGTCCATAATTCGGCATGAACCATATTTTAAGAAGTCTTTTACAAATGTTTTAACTTTGTTTTAAGACTTAAGTTTTGAGTTCAGTAAAGAGTAAAGTTGAAGTTCTTTTCTTCAAAAAGTATATGGGGACTGTGTATTCCCAAAGAGATTTAAAATGTTTTCACATTTAAATAAGAACGGAAACTGAGATTTTCAAAGAGCTTTCGGGCTAGTTTTCAGAAAAGAGTATCGCTTTCTAAATGAAGAAAGAGGGGAAACTGAGATTTCCAAGATAGCCTTTGAGCTAAGTTTGAGCAATTATCTCAAATCACAGAAAGAAGTATGTTTTAAACATAAAGAGCTAGTATCATATTCTGGGAGTAGTATTGAGCACCGAATTGGGGGCGAGCATGAGTTTAGATAACTCACGTCTCCATAAAACCATGTAACCACCATGGGTAGAAAAGGGTCATACTTTTTAGATGAACCTTTTTCACAATAGACTAGTGGATCCACTTAGTAGTTCAGGTTCTATACCGATGTCAATGTATAGGACGGTCTTTGGCAACGTGAGGTAAAATGTTGTTCCATCACTTAGGCTCATAGTGATGGTTGTCGGTTAGAGAAACTCCCACATAAATTATATTATTTTCTTAAATGAGAAAATTTGAGTTTGTTATTGCATTTTCTTTAACGAACTTAGTTGTTTTACTATTTTATAAATCTTTCCATAAATTGCATTTGTATTGCTGCTTTATATTGTGCTGAGTATCCAGAGTTGAGTATCCAAAGTTGAGTATCCAGATTTGAGTACCCAGAGTCGAATATCAAATCCTTGAGTTGAGTATCTAATCTCTGAGTTGAGTATCTTGTCCTTGAGTACTTCTGAGTTGAGTAAGTTTGAGTAGTTTTGAGTAGTTTGGAGTACTCCTTGAGTTGAGTAAGATTGAAAAGAGGTAAGTATGTTTCCTTCTTATCAAGTTTCAAGCTTATGTTATGCTTTAGAATTCCTCTTACATGCTCGTACATTCCACGTACTGAGCCATTTGGCCTGAATCTTCTCATGATGCAGATACAGGTATTCAGGATCATCAACAGGAGCTTCGTTGATACATCCGAGAGTTTGAGTTAGCTATGGTGAGCCTCCTTGCTTCCGGAGGATTTCATTTACTTTTCAGTTCAGTCAGGATGTCGTGGGTCTTGTCCCGACTTCCATCGTTATCAGTTAAAGGCTTTATGGATAGTCAGTATAGTTGAGAAGTCTGTATTATTTATTTATTTTATTAAATATTTCAAAGACTTTAGTTGTCAATTTTGGGGTAAGTTGAATATATTTTATCATTCAGAGTTTTCATTTGAGTTAAAGTTTGAATTTAAGTTTTATGAATTTTTATTTCAGTTTTTAAGCTTTGTATGCTTGAATCAGTTTTCCATTTGTAGTCAGCCAGGATGAGGGTTTGCTTGGGGACCAATAATGGTCTTCAAGTGCCGGCCATGTCCAGGGTGTAGGCTCGGGTCGTGACACTTATGGTCTTGGTCAATCCTCCTGATTCAATTTTTTATATATGAAATCACCAATTTCGATTTATTCAATGTTGAGTGCTTTATTATATTTCTACAGATTAGGTTTATTTTCATTAAAAAAATGTAGAAATGTTACAAATTGCTCAATTCTTTGTTGGATTACTAATTTGGGATTTGATTTTGTCGTGTGTGTGTATAGTGGTGATCCAACAATGTATGAGTCATATTGGAGAAAAATGGGGAACAAGTATGACATAACATTTAATGGTGATGGTTCATTGAGTTGTTTTGCAAATGGTAAGAGCTTGTGTTGGTTCTTGGAGTCAAACCTAGAAGAACAAATTAAGAGGCTGCACAATGTAGTTGGAAATGCAATATATTTTTTTATTTAAATTGAGATGTATGTCCTAGACTATGGTTGATAAAATTAGTGGTCTAAAATTAAAAGTTATTAAAAGGCGTTATATATTAAGATTTTAAGACTCAACAAGGTTAATGATTCCTTTTGACTTTAGATACTATTTTAATATGTCTAATGTTGATTAATCTCTAATTAACCTATTAAAAGTAAACGAAACATTGTTGGTTACTTACATGTTTAATAATGTTTCACTTATGTTAACATACCATGTTTCTCGCGGAGACAATGTTGGTTAATTACATTGTATCCTAAGAAACATATATATAAGAACATGGTTCATGCAAAGATTTGCAATACATGTTAAAAATATTAGTTCGTGTTCTTTATTAATTAGTCTCATGGTTCTTGGTACAGGTTAGATCCATTAATTATAACATGAGTCATAATTGTTTTTCTGATAATTGCAGTAATCACCAAACCACACCTTTAAATACAACACAATATGTAATTATTGGAACACATCATGCGACTAAGTTAGTCTACTTAAAAGTGACATTTCTTGATTAATTACTAAGTAATTATCTTTTTGCAGGCATATCCAAAAGTGACTAATTTTGTGAGGTCAGGACTACACAAATGGGCAGGAGATGCAAGAACTTATGAGGAAAATGGAGTTTACATTGAGTTCATTACATCTCCAAATAATCTTGATGGGGTTATTAGAGAGCCTGTAGTTAATGGAGATCAAGTAAAATTAATCTATGATTTAGCTTAATATTGGTCACAGTACACTGCTATTACCTCACCTGCCAACCATGATGTTATGCTCTTCACTATTTCCAAATGCACTGGTCATGTTGGTTCCATAATTGGGTAAGTTTTTTAAACATTTATTACAAGTATATAGATTACTTAGAGACAATATTATCATTGTTCCTACGCTCCCCTTTCGATATTAACTTTTAGAAGTATACAAATTTCAATTTATCACTTATTATAATTTGATTTACATGTAGTTGGGCACTTGTTAAGGACAAAGAGGTGTAAAGGAAGATGACAAAGTTCATGGATATTAGTACAATTGGTGTATCAAAAGAAGCTCAACTTAGAGCTGCTAAGATTCTTGAAATGATCTCTGATAGCTGTTTAGATCCCGATATGGAAAATTTCTTTGAATATAGGCAATCTCTTATGACTGACAGGTGGCAAAGGTTAAAACAAGTTATTATGGCTAATGGCCTTTTTGTCCTCCAGAAATACCCTTTTCAATATTGCCTTTTCATATAAGACTTTTGTGAATCACACCCTGGTAATTTACAAAAGATTAAAATGTAACATTTTTTTAGTCTGTTTTAAAATCAACGTAACTTCAAAAAAAAAATACAATGTTATCTCACGTTTGAGATTATAAGCTATGATATTATCAATATATATTTGAAAAAAGTTTTCTTTTCTTTTGAAATTCATATTGTTTTTTTGAAACAACATTTGCATGGCTAATTTACAAAGGAGGAGAAGAAGAGGATTGTGAAAAGCTTCTTAAAGAACACAAGATTCATACAAGGAGTGGAAAAAGATTTGGAAGTGATTCAAGAAGTATTAGGATAAGTATGTTGAGTAGAGATGAAGACTTCAACATTTTTCTACAGAGGCTTATGGCTATTCAAGGACCTACAAATGGAAATTAAGACATATTTTATGCATGAAATATTACTTAGTTAAATTTATATAATATCAGTTTTTAGAAAAATATTCTAGCTATAAGTGGGTTATAGTTAAACTTTATATTGTGATTTTCTTTTTGCAGCAATGAACCTTTGATTTTGGATAGAATATTTTCTTGAATTGATAGAACTTGGTTGATTAATGCCAAAAAGAGTTTCCAAATTAGAAAAGGGCCGCTAATAGTATTTTTTTGGTCTCACGTTCTTTTGATCTTTATGATACTAGATTGAGAAATATCTAATTTTCAATTAATTTAAGTGTGTTGAAGTATGATATATTTGGATTATATTATTTTTAGAATTGTGTTATTGTCAACTATGAAGTAACAATACAAACTCAACATAATATATTGATAATTAAGTAACATAACAAATTGAAAATTAACTGTAAGTAATCAGATATCATAAGGAAGGATTAGAAGTAAAATCAATTTATTACTAATAATATAGGAGAAAAAGAAAAACTAAAACTATGGGTGTGAACAAAATTTTCAAACACTCACTTTAGTGGAGGACATTAAATGTGCAACATAATATTGATCATTGAATCACATGGTGTATATATACTAAAAGAAAACCTAGTAAATTTCTCCACATCATGATAATGCAGATGGAGATACATCGTATT
>JAJOOS010014776.1:0-21812 GCA_029582725.1 Solanum chiquidenum | reverse complement strand
CACTAAAAGATAAAACTTTCTTTCAATAATGTAAAGGAGCTAGGGTACACTTTAAGTTTATGACTGTGCCATGTGATAAAGATACCTTTGACATTAGTGTAGTACTGATTAAAATGTTAAACAAAACACGATTAGTGGGATAATTCTGATTAGCCACGAAGTATAGGTGTTTTGATGATTTGATCCAATCTTTATTAGGTGTTAATTAGGATTTAAAATCTCAAGTTTGAAGATGGGAAACAAGGCCTTACGTTGTCGGGATAAACATGATACCAATTAATTAGCATAAATTAAAACCAAATTAACAATAAACAAAATTATCAAAGCATGTGAAAGGGAATCCTAGCCACGCCATGCGCATCTTCTTCAAAGTTCAATTTATTTTTTCATTCTATATGTTATTTACGGAAGCGAATTCAGAATTTAAATTTATAATTTTTTGACAATTTAAAATGAAATTGAAGAACTTTATCATAAGTGTCCAAGAGAAACAAACGTTCAAGCTTCAACAAGTTCCATTTCCACCTTTGGACCAAGAAACAATTTTTTAATGAATTCCCAACAAATATTTCATATCTATTTAATAGATTTTTTAATATGACTATAGAATCGACACGAAAGTTAACAATTTGGAATCCGCTTAAGTATATACAAAATATTATTTTGACCTATGTATTATCCCTTTTGAAAATATGTGATGTCTTTTATCTTTTTCAATATATATTTTAAAATAAGTGGTATTTTATGTTGAATATATGATTAAATAATAAAAGTGTGCTCTCCTAACCGCTTAAACTTTTAGATGTGATAGTTACTCCCTCTGTCCACTTTTATTTGTCATGTTGCGCTTTTCGAAAGTCAATTTGACTAATTTTTAAAGTTAAATTAGATTACGTTAATTTAATATTTTTTTAAAAAAAATTAGATATTCAAAAACTATACGAAAAGTACTATAAATTGCAATTTTTTGCATATCAATATGATGAAAATATACATCGTAAAATGTTGGTCAAAGTTCTTATAGTTTGACTCTAAAAAAGGAAACCATGACAATTAATTGTGGACGGAGGGAGTACATGACACTATCGAAGCCAGGCAAAGGTCCTGAGATCGAATATCAACGCCACCCAAATCAAAAAGAATTTTCACGTGCTTGATCCATTAAAGAAAATCAGGCCCGCACGTAAGGAGGCGTATTGAGAATATAATTATTCCCTCCGTCCCATTTTATATGTCATTCCTTTCTATAAATAGTTGGTCTATAATACTTGTCATTTCATAAAATCAATGCATAAATTACCATATTCTTCCTTTTCTACCCTTGTGAGTTATTAGCCTTGAAAATATACATTTGACCAACTTAGAAAAGCTAAGTAAATGATTCATGTTCATTAGTTAAATTAATTAATCAAAATAAATTAATTCATATTCATTGATTGAAAACTTGAGTTCCAAAAAAATTAAATAAGGGTAGAAGGGTAAAGTTACATCATTTCTTAATGCAAGTGCAAAGTAAAAATGTATATATAAAATAGAACAGAGAGAGTAAATAATAAAATGGACTCTGGTCTCACACTTCAACGTTTTAATTTTACAAATTCTCTTCTTTTAGTTTTACAAAACCTTTGAATTGAACCGTCCGTAATTGTCGCCTTAATTTGAGCCATATTTAATCTATTAGGAGAGTAATGTAATAGTCTTACAAAATCCAACAAACCACGAAATCAAATAATTCAATATTTTAATTTTTATCCTAGGAATCAAATGATCCCCTAATCCAAAAGAAAAATAAAATTGTAGCTCCCTCATTTTGTTTGATTTTTATACTAAAATTTTCTTTTTACTCGTTTTATTTTACTAATTAGTTTTAGTATAAAAAATAAATATTTTATTTTATTTGTCCATTTTAGCAAATTAAACTGTTAGTATTAAATGATTATATAAGATACTAATAGTCAAATTTAGAGTTTCAAAACATCATTAATGATGTTAGTTTATTACTTTCTCTGTCCCTACTTACTTGTTTATTTTTCTTTTTCTAGTTGTCCCTAATTACTTGTCCAAGAAAGGATAAAAAAAATTTACCTATTATACCCTCAATTAATTACTTTGAAAAAAATAGAACTTTTTGAAAATTGCAAGTTTTTAATTCATCCACTTCATAATTAATAGGAGCAAAATGATAAACTCACTAAGTCAATAATTATTTTCTTAATAGGTGTGTCAATTCAAAAGTGGACAAGTAATTAGGGACAAAGGGAATACAATACATCTCTAATTAAAGTTTTATTAAGGGTGTGTCACGTTAACATAGGTCAAGTAATATGAATAGAAGACAGTACTTGTTCATTTTAGCAAATAAAAATGTTAAAATAAGTACTGTAAATAATTAGCTAGTTAGTGAGTTTGTTAAGTCTGTAAGAGGTTGTTTAATTACTGTTGATTAGTTAGACATTGTATATAAATAGTGACCCATTGTGTATTATGAACTAAGTCGGTTAAATCAATTCACTGTTCCATTCTCCTTTCTTCTTCCCTCTTTCTGTAAACTGCTCTAAAATGGCTAGATGATAACATTCAACATGGTATCAGAGCCTTAGGCTATTACAGAGATCTAGCTAATACAGAGAGCATAAATTTCGCTGCAAAATTGGAAGAACAGTTGAACGCCGACCTTAGAATTCTCTGCAAATTAGATCACCGGAGAAGATTGAAGAATGGTGAATACAGTCGAGTCATCGGAGGAGCAAAATACTTCAAATCGAGAACAAATTCACAGGTTTACTGACATTCATCCCAGAAACCCTCTGTACCTTCTTCCGTCTGATACTCCAGGTAGCATTTTAGTCTCTCAACAACTTACTGGTATTGAAAACTATACTGGTTGGAGTAATTCTATGAAAGTAGCACTATTAGCAAAAAATAAAATTGGATTCATTGATGGAAAGTGTCGCAAGGTTGATTACAAAGGAGATCTAGAACATGAGTGGGAGAGATGTAATGCTTTTGTATTATCGTGGATTACAAATTTAGTTTCGAAAGAACTAGCAAATGGATTGATGTTTTCATCCAACGCACATAGTGTCTGGAAGGATCTAAAGGAGAGATTTGATAAAAGTAATTTGACTAGAATATATCAATTGCATCGTGAAATCAGCACCATGAGTCAAGGCACCTTTACTGTTTCTGAATATTATTCTAGATTGAGAAACCTTTGGGATGAATATGTGTCACTAGTTCCTCTACCAGCATGTGAATGTGACAAATATAGAGTTTATGCAGAACATATGGAGAGACAAAATCTTATGCAGTTTTTAATGGGACTTAGTGATAGTTTCTCTCAGTCGAGAAGCCAGATTCTTATAACTATTCCTAGTCCAAGCTTGAATCAGGCTTACAATATGATAATGCAAGATGAGAGCCAAAAAATGCAATCTAGCTTGATATCTAATTGTGTGTTGCCTTTGAAAAAATTGGATGTTCATGATCCTACTGTTTTAGCTTCAGTACAAAGCAACAAATTCCAACCAGAAACAGGAGGATTATACTGTGATCACTGTCATCTAAGAAATCATACAAGAGCTAATTGTTATAGGTTGATTGGCTATCCACAAAATTACAAGTTCCAAAGGAAGAAAGGTGTTGATGATAGGGGCTACAGGGGACAGAACTATACTAATAATAGAAGAGCTCAGGCCAATAATGTGAATTGTGTTGAAGGCCTTGACATGGGAAGAAACTCTGCTCCTGACATTCCACATTTTCAGCCTGCACCATGTTTTACTACTGATCAATACAATCATTTGATGAAACTAATTGATAAAGAATCTTCATCACAGGAGCCTGTTACCAACATGGCAGGTATACATCATAACTTTTCCTCAACATTTAGTATATTCAATGCTTGTTTTCCTACAGGTGATGATGCAACTCCTTGGATTGTGGACACTGGAGCCACTCATCATATGGTCTCTAGGTTAGATACACTACTTGATCCAACTCTTGTTCCTTCAAACTCTAACAAAGTATATTTACCAAATGGTCAAACCACCCTAGTCACTCACACTGGATATGCTTCACTTTTTGCCAATACTGAAGTGAAAAATGTCCTTTATCTTTCTCATTTTACTTACAATCTGTTATCCATTTCCAAACTCACAAAGGAACTGAATTGTTGTGTCTGTTTCTATCCTGATTTCTGTCTTTTTCAGGACCTTTGCAATGGCAAGGTGAGGGGGATTGGTAAGGAAGCAGGAGGTCTCTACATACTTCCATCTACCAAGAAACCATCACCTGCCACTGTACTCCAACATTCTTCTGCATTATATGCATCATCTTCTTTATCAGATGTAGCTTCCATCTGGCATCAGAGACTTGGTCATGCTCCTACTACTGTACTGCAGAAGATTGCATCTCTGAAGCCTCATATGCAGAATTCAGATTTTTCTTCTTGTCCTATATGTCCTCTTGCAAGACAAACTAGAATCTCTATCCCCTCTAGTACTACGAAAACTGTATCCCCTTTTGAACTACTTCACATGGATGTTTGGGGACCGTATAAGCAATGCACTTATAATGGTCATAGATTTTTCCTTACCATTGTTGATGACTATTCTAGAATGACATGGATTTTCCTGTTAAGATTCAAAAGTGATGTTGTTACTTTTATTACAGCTTTCCTAACTCTCATTAAAACTCAATTTTCAGCTTCTATCAAAATAATTAGGTCTGATAATGGTCTTGAATTTGTCAATAACTAATGCAATAATCTTTTTTCTTCTCTTGGTATAATTCACCAAACCACTTGTGTTCATACTCCTCAGCAAAATGGCATTGCTGAAAGAAAGCATAGACATCTTCTTGAGATAGCAAGAACCCTCAGATTTCAGGCTCATGTGCCTTTAAAGTTTTGGGGAGAATGTGTACTTACAGCCACCTTTCTCATCAATAGACTTCCCTCTTCTGTTTTGGGAGGCAAATCACCTTATGAACTCTTTCACAAAAAGGTTCCCCTACTCAGTCATTTGAAAGTGTTTGGATGCCTATGTTATGCCACAAACACAGCTCAATCAGATAAATTCTCTCCCAAAGTTATTCCCTCTGTGTTCATGGGTTACTCTGACACTCAAAAAGGTTACAAACTATATAACATTGCTTCAGGTTCTTTCTTTGTCAGTAGGGATGTGTCTTTCAGGGAATCTATTTTCCCTTCAAACATCCTAAATACACTTTTTTAGATTTTGCACCTCCCTCTCATACTTGTTCATTTCCTCCTTCACAGTCTGCTTTTCCACATCCCTCTAATGATTGTTTTCCATCTCATGATTCATCTATTGCTTCCCCCAGTCCTTCACCAACTTTCTCACCTTCATTACTATCTGATACAGTTCCTGCTTCTTCTACTTCCATTCCTACTCCACCTGTCATTCCTCAGAGAAAGTCATCTAGATCAGTCAGACCTCCTATATGGCACCAAAACTCCTTATCCCATTTCATCTTCTATTTCATATACCACTGTCAACTCTTCCTATCAATCCTATCTGTCAGCTTTTTCTTCTTCTATTTCTGAGCCTTCCTCTTTTGAACAAGCTGCCCAAAATAGTGGCTGGATCCAGGCTATGGACCAAAAAATTCAAGCTCTCAGTGATAACCATACTTGGGAGATTGTTGATTTGCCTGCAGGTAAGACTCCTATTGGATGTAAATGGGTGTACAAGGTTAAGTACAAGGCTGATGGGAGTGTAGAAAGGCTCAAGGCCAGACTTGTGGCTAAAGGCTTCACCCAACAAGAGGGACTAGATTATCATGATACATTCTCTCCTGTTGTAAAGATGGTTACTGTAAGATGTGTCATTGCCTTAGCTGCTCAGTTTAATTTGTCCCTTTTACAGATGGATGTATACAATGCCTTCCTCCAAGGTGACCTATTTGAAGAAGTTTATATGACCCTACAACCTGGTTTTGGCAGCCAGGGGGAGACTAAGGTTTGCAGGCTGCTAAAATCATTATATGGCTTGAAGCAAGCCAGCAGACAGTGGAATTTGAAACTCACCACTGCACTTACACAATCAGGCTTCACTCAAAGTAAATTGGACTATTCATTGTTTACAAAAAGAGATGTTACTGGTGGCATTGTGATCATACTTGTATATGTAGATAATCATTTGATCACTGGAAATAATGAGGGATTGATTCAAGAGGCCAAAGATATTTTGCACCATAACTTCAAAATGAAAGACTTAGGACAGTTAAGGTACTTCCTTGGCATTGAGTTTGCAAGATCCAAGAGTGGAATAGTGATGAATCAAATGAGATATGCTTTAGAATTGGTGTCAGAATGTGGTCTAGCTGGAGGAAAAGGAACCACAACTCCTCTTGAACAGAATCAGAAACTCACAAGTCAGGAATATGATCATTGTTTCAATATTACAGATGATGAAGAATTAGAGGACATAAGAGTGTATCAAAGGCTAATTGGGAGATTATTATATCTAGCTATGACAAGGCCTGATATTTCCTTTGTTGTACAGCATCTAAGTCAGTTCATGCATGCTCCAAAAAAATCACATTATGATGCAGCATTACATGTGGTGAGATACATTAAAAATCAGCCTAGTTTGGGATTATTGATGAGCAGTAAGAAATCAGGAAAGATCAATGCATTTTGTGATGCAAACTGGGCATCATGTTTGTTGTCTAGAAAATCAGTGACAGGTTTTGGATTAAACTTGGTGAATCTCTGATATCATGTAAATCAAAAAAACAAAGCACAGTTTCAAGAAGCTCAGCACAGGCAGAGTACAGGAATATGGCAACAACAGTGGCAGAACTGGTTTGGCTGCAAGTTTTACTGCAAGAACTTGGAACACAGGTTGAATTGCCTATGGAACTGCACTGTGACAATAAAGTTGCAATGCAAATTGCCTCCAATCCCATGTATCATGAACGTACAAAGCACATAGAGATAGATTGTCACTTTATTAGAGAAAGGTTACAAGAAGGCATAATCAAGACAAAATATGTGGCAAGCAAGGAGCAGATGGCAGATATCTTCACCAAAGCACTTGGAAAACAACTACATAATGATATGTTGTTCAAGTTGGGAATGCTGGACATATTCCATCACCCAACTTGAGGGGGAGTGTTAAAATAAGTACTGTAAATAATTAGCTAGTTAGTGAGTTTGTTAAGTCAGTTAGAGGTTGTTTAATTACTGTTGATTAGTTAGACATTGTATATAAATAGTGACCCATTGTGTATGATGAACTAAGTCGGTTAAATCAATTCATTGTTCCATTCTTCTTTCTTCTTCCCTCTTTCTGTAAACTGCTCTAAAATGGCTAGATGATAACATTCAACAAAAAAAATTGTTATTTTCTTTTATTCGACTCTTATTGCTAAATAACTATATATTAAATATTTGCAATCAAATTGAGATTATCGAAGCAGAATTAATAAGGTTTAGCAAATTAAAAAAATTATTATTTTCTTTTATTCGACTTTTATTGCTAAATAACTATATTAAATATTTGCAATCAAATTGAGATTATCGAAGCAGAATTAATAAGGTTAATTTAGTTTTTAAAAGAGTGTCAAGTTAATATAGGTCAAATGAAATAAAATAAAGGGAGTAGTTAATTACCACAAAGCAAGTTGCAAAAGAAAGAATGTACATATTTCTACATTTAAAAACTTATACATGGATGATCATAATATAATACATTATAGAATTATAAACTTAAATCCATTCTAATCATCCCAAAGAGTCATATAAGTGCTTTGATAATCAGCATCAAACAACATATTATTATCCATTAATTGCCCTTCCATTCCAAACTTCCCAAGATTAAAATGTGATTGTTCCATTGAGAATATTGATGAAGTTGGGATATTATTACTTGAAATATCAATTTTACGTTCCAATGATAGCCTTTCTATCTTCTTTTTTGCTTCACACAATTGATCGTTCATCTTCAACACCTGAAAGGAAAATGTACACTTTGAGTACGAGGGTCAAACTGATAAATCTGAACACCTAGAATCTTCAAAAAAATTAAATGGAAATTTATATATAGAGAAAAGGCATACATGATACAACTTAATATAAGTCATACTAATAATTAACAAATTAAAATAAAAGGAACTTTCTTTTTACTCTATTGATAATTATAATAGTAGTGTCACATCAAGTGACACAGAAGAACAACATATGTACCTCAGTTTCAAGACGATATTTCTCAATGATGGTATCCTCATGTTGAGTCTTTAACTTGGAGTATTCCTCCTCGAGTTTCTTGTTCTTCCATCTAGCCCTCCTGTTTTGGAACCACACCGCGACTTGGGGAGGATCAAGGCCAAGCTTAGAAGCAAGCTTGGCTTTCCTCTCTGTCTCTAGCTTGTGTTAGTCCCCAAAACTCCGTTCAAGAAGATTAACTTGTTCTTCACTAAGCAACTTCCTCTTCCTCATCACTACTTCACCTTCACTTTTCTTCTTCTTCCTTCTCCTTCGCGATTTCACCACCTCTTCTAAAGAGACCAAAGTATATACATGAGTCCAGAGCCTAAAGGGCAAAAAAAATTGTCAAAAATTCCAAAAGGGCATATCAAATTTTTTTTAAAACCAAAAGGGCGAAATCGCTCCGGACAGAGCGATTTCCCTCTGACACAAAATGAAAAATCGCTGCCCTAGCAGCGATTTTGTAAAAAAAAAAAAAACATCTTTTTTTTATTAAAAATCGCTGCCAGGGCAGCGATTTTGTAAAAAAAGATTATTTTTTTTAATTAAAAATCGCTGCCCTAGCAGCGATTTTGTAAAATATATATATATTTTTAATTAAAATGGCTGCGATTTTAAGTCAGAATTTTTTTTCCCTTACACATCGCTGCAGGAGCAGCATTTTTCATGCCTAATGCTATTATTTTCATGCTTATTGTTAATTATTAATAATATAAAATGATAAACAAGACGGACAGTATACTCGATAAAATTATTGAAGCATGAGGAAAATTGAATTATATATCATAAATAATAATAAAAGAATATTAAATTTAAAAAAAAAAATTAAAATTTTTTAACCAAAATCGCTGACAAAAGTTGTCGTATGATTTTCAGGAGTGATTTTCTTCTGACAAAAGTTGTCGTACGTTAAAAAAAATAAAAATTGCTGCTAAGATCGCTGCCTTAGCAGCGATTTTCTCAAAAAAAAATCTTTTTTTCTTGATTTTGGTTAAGAATTTAAAAAAAAAAAGTTTTTTTAAAATTTAATATTCTTTTATTATTATTTATGATATATAATTCAATTTTCCTCATGCTTCAACAATTTTATTGACTATACTGTCCGTCTTGTTTATCATTTTTATATTATTAATAATTAATAATAGGCATGAAAATAATAGCACTAGGCATGAAAAATGTTGCCCCTACAGCGATGTGTAAGGAAAAAAATAATTATGACTTAAAATCGCAGCCATTTTAATTTTTAAAAAAAAAATTACAAAATCGCTGCCAAAGGCAGCGATTTTTAATAAAAAAAAAGATTATTTTTTTTTACAAAATCGCTGCTAGGGCATCGATTTTTCATTTTGTGTCAGAGGGAAATCGCTCCGTCAGGAGCGATTTTGCCCTTTTGATTTTAAAAAAATTTGATGTGCCTTTTTGGAATTTTTGACAATTTTTTTTGCCCTTTTGGCTCCGGACTCGTATAAACATCATGTTTACAACATTAATATTGCAAGAAACCAAAAACTACAACTCTTTTAAATGTGTGTGGACAAGGAGAATTAAAACAATTCAAGAGTAAATATGTGTTGATCAAAGTTGGACGATAAAAATAAATAAAATAAGAAAGTATAATGAACTAGTGAATGTAACATTTTTTGAAGAGTATAGAGACAAATTTGATCCTTTTCCTTAAAAAAAAAAGCTACAACTAATCCTACTCCAAGAAATTAAAGTTGAAGTTGTAATTCTAACCTTGTTGTTGTGCTAGTTGGGAGTAAATTTGAGGATAGAAGTGAGAGATGAGTTCCATTTGATCATCAACCTTGCTGCCTGTCATATTTAATCCCTTTTCCTTCTCTATTGTTTTTGGTTTTGCTTACTAATGTAGAATATGAAATTAAAGTGAATATATATAACTAGAAAGTGAAGAAAGGAATACTTTGATGAAAAATGATCACATGTCTTGTTCAGATTCAACAACAATAACATATTTGATTTAATTCCACAGGTGAAGTTTGAGAAAGATATTAGAATATACATGGACTTTATCCTTATCTGATTCCATAGTCAATTGTTTGGAATATTCTATATATATACTTTAGTTTAATTTGGGAAATGGAAAAGGGATTGAAAATTTAAGGACATGTAGCTTTTTTATCTTGGTTGGTGAAACTTGTCTAGGTTAATTGGATATATAGCTAGAAAGCTAATTACCTATAAGCTTTAGGCTTTAGCTTAATTAGTTTGTTTCTTAGTATTGTTTTGGTATTTCCTTCAACACCGTTGTGATATAAAAGCTAAATTTACATTCCAAATGCACTACTCCCTCTGTCCCTAATTACTTGTCCACTTTTGAATTGACACACCTATTAAGAAAATAATAATTGATATAGTGAGTTTACCATTTTACCCCTGTTAATTATGAAATAGATGAATTAAAAACTTCAGATTTTCAAGAAGTTCTACATTTTTCAAAGTAATAAATTGAGGGTATAATAGAGAATTTTTTTTTGTCCTTTCTTGATTTGTCAAAATGGACAAGTAATTAGAGACAATTAAAAAGGAAAAGTTGACAAGTAATTAGAGACAAAAGAAGTATTAATGTAACACCCATAAATTTTTTCGAACTAAGACTCGAACCATCCTTCGTAGTGAGTAAATTTTTCCAAGGAATTTAATTCTTAAGTATTAAGATCAGGTCACTAGATGTTGACCTTGAGTTCCAAAAAGAACTAAATTGGAAATAGCAAAATCTGAAATTTTGCAAGTTATGCTTAAGTTATGAGTTTTGGGTCAACTTCAAACAACCATAACTCTCAGTATAGGATGAGTTAAATGGGCTACAAGATATTTAATGAAAGGTCTTTGAATTATCTTTTCATTGTCACCGAGTTTGCTAAATTTCGATCTCGTATGAGGGAGATATGCCTGTTTGAAGTCTGGCTATCCAATTAAGGAAAATTACCCGAAAATATGAGAGGTATTTTGATCTTTTCCTTACCCAATCGGATTTAAGCGTTGTTAGTAAGGTTTTAGGAGTCTAAACTGATTAGAATTAGTTTCATTCATCCCCAAAAGCGTTTAGGGTTTTAGAGAGAAGATTCAAGAGGAGAAAAACTTCAAAGTTTCAAGCGTTTGTTCAAGAAATTCAAGATTTCTCCAAGAACCTAGTTCTTTGAGGTATGTAAGCTTCCATAGTATTGGGTTCGTTCACCCACAGGCCAATCATGATTTATTCAGCGTAATTTCGTTCTTGAAATTTAAGGATTTAAGTTCTTGAAGAATTCTTGATAAGTGTTCTTGAAGTTTCCTTATCGATTAAGTTTTGATGCAAGATTCTACTTGAGTCAACTTCAAACGACCATATCTCTTAGAATATAAAGAGTTACGTGAGTCATAACCTATCCAATTAAAGGTATTTGAATCTACTTTCCAACTCCATCAATTTCTCGTCAATTCAATTTCTGAGTAAAACGTTATGACTATTTTAGTAACCTATACAATGCTGTTACGAATTAGCCGACGGGAAAATATTAAAAAGGGCTGTTTTTGTTATTTTTACATCCAAGAAAACCCTAAATGAATTTCTTGACTAATAAAAGGCTCAAAACATTCAGATTTTCATCCTTTAGTCCTTCATTCTCTTCTCTCTCAAATCCTAGGACAAAACCCTAAGAAAAAATCAAATTAGAAGACTCCATTCAAGATTCTTTCAATCTTTTTTCAAGATTCTTCTTCAAGATAAGTCTTTCTCCAAGAATTCTATTTTTTCAACGCAAATTCCTCCATACAATTATGAATCACTAATGAAAATAATAATTCTTGGCCATAGAGATTTCAAGAAACTAATTCAAGAATCTCAAGAAAGGTTTTCTTGATCATTTACCTTCAACTAGGGTTTGAAGGCTTCTAATCAAGTTATTCTTCAAGATTCTTCAAGAACCTTGTTCTTCCAGGTATATAAGGCTATCATAGTATTGGACTAGTTCGTACGCCCTAAATCTACTTTCATATCAGTAAAAGAATAATCTAGGATACTTTCCCTAGATTTGAGTATTCTTGAGATAAGTTGATTTGAGTTCTTGAGTTCATGGTTCTTTTAAAAAATTTATTCCTAATTATTGAGTTTTAAACTGAGTTTTGAGGAAGTATGTATGAGAAAAAGAAGAGTCATATAAATGAGTTCCATATTGTTATGGAGACCCTAGAGTCGTTCATGCCCATAAATTCCGCATGAACTTCATACATTAAGCATCTTTGAGAGGAGTAGTATCTTCAAGTTCTAAGTCTTGAGTATTGAGTTCCTAATCCCTTTTGATATTTTATTCCTAATCACGGGACTATTACATATTACTCATGGATTCCATGAGTTGAGTTGTTCATGCCCATAATTTCGCATGAACCCTATGAGTTGAACATTCTCGAGATGAGTAGTATCATAAAGTCCATGAGTTGAGTTGCTCAAGCCCATAATTCCGCATGAACTCTCTGAGTTGAGCATTATTGAAATAAGTTGTATCATTGAAGTTCTTAAATTCTGAGTTGTTGAATTCCGAGTATTGAGTTGTATGGTTATTGAAAACCTTGAATTGAGTCGTTCACGTCCATAATTCGGAATGAATCTTATTTTAAGAAGTCTTTTTATAAACGTTTAAATTTTGTTTTAAGACTTAAGCTTTGAGTTGAGTAAAGAGTAACAATAAAGTTCATTTTCTTTAAAATGATATATGGGAACTAAGTATTCCCAAGAGTAAATGTTTTCACATTTAAGATGAGAGGAAACTGAGATTTTCAAAAGAGTTTTGAGCAGTTTGAGTATCATCTCTTTTAAGAGAAAGATTTTTGAGTAATTATCTCAAATCAAAGAAAAAGTTATGTTTTTAAACATATGAGCTGAGTATTTTGAGAGTAGTAATGAGCACCGATATGAGGACGAGTTTGAGTTCAGATAACTAAAGTCTCAATAAACCATCTAGCCATCATGGGTAGAAAGGATCATACTTTTTAGATGATTCCTTAGTGCTTTTTAGCATACACTAGTGGATCCACTTAGTTAAGGCGTCCTATATGACGACAAAGTATAGGACAGTTCTGGCAGCGTGGGCAAGACGTTATATCACCACTTAGGCTCATAGTGATGGTTGTCGGTTAGAGAAACTCCCACAAGGTTATATTATATTTTATTATAAATAAATTGAGTTGTTATTGTATATTTCAATACACTGAGTTGCTTTCTACTGTTTTAAAAAGCACTCCATAAATTGCATGTGTATTGCTGCTTTATATTGAGTTGAGTATCCAGAGTTGAGTACCTAGAGTTGAGTACCCAAAGTTGAGTATCTAATCTTTGAGTTGAGAACCTTATTACTGAATTGAGTATCTTATCCCTGAGTACTTCTGAGTTGAGTAAGTTTGAGTAGTTTTGAGTATCCTTGAGTATTTCTTGAGTTGAGTAAATTTGAAAAGAGATAAGTATGTTTCCTTTTTATCAAGTTAAAGCTTTTGTTATGATTTAGAACTCCCCTTACATGCTCGTACATTCCACGTATTGAGCTATTTGGCCTGCATCCTTTCATAATGCAGATACAGGTAGTCAGGATCATCAACAACAGCTTCGTTGATACCACATGGAGTTCGAGTTAGCTATGGTGAGCCTCCTTGCTTCTAGAGGATTCCATTTACTTTCAGTTTTGTCAGGATGTCGTGGGTCTTGTCTTGATTTCCATCTTTGTCAGTTAGAGGCTTCATAGATAGACAATAGAGTTTCAGACGTCTGTTCATTTATTTTGTTAAATGTTTAAAGACTTAAGTTGCCTATTTTGGGGCGAGTTGAATATATTATATTATTCAGAGTTTCCTTTTAAGTTAAAGCTTTTTATTTAAGTTTCATGAATTTTTATTCAGTTTTTAAGCTTTGTATGCTTGAGTTAGTCTTCCGCTTGTAGTCAGACAGGATGAGGGTTCCCTTGGAGACCAGCAGTGGTTCTTGAGTGCCGGCCACATCCAGGGTGTAGGCTAGGGTCATGACAAACTTGGTATCAGAGTACATAGTTCAAGTATACTAGGGTCTCTATGAAGCCATGTCAGTAGGGTCTTGTTTATGGTTGTGAGTGCCCCACTTATATAAATGAGATACTACAAATATTTAAGAAATTTTTTCCTTCTTTCATACTCTTAATCATGCAATAGAGCTATGTCATAAAGATTTATTCATACTCATGTGTTTCTCAGATTCATTCGACTACCCGTCATACTAGAGGTGGTTGAAAAGCAAAGTCAGTTATTTATCAATGAGTTACTCTTAGCAAAATCTTGAGGAAGTCATGAGATTTCAGAGGGGATTGAGAGAAGCCCATGAGTGAGTAAAATGTTGAGTTTAAGAGGAATGCACTCATATTCATGTGAATCGTGTGTTTGAGCTAAAATCGAGTTGTACTCTCTTCTCTAAGCCTTGTTTCAGTTGAGATCCTTATGAGAAAGTATGTTTAGAGCTTGGGTAGTATTTTCACCGGAAAAGATAGTATGAATGACGAGATCATGAGCAGTAGTAGTGAAAGAGCCCAGAGTTAGAGGAAAGTATGTAGAGGTTTAGTAATCTAAGTAAGGGAGATGGTGTTTTGACAAGCTATGCTACTATAGTCATGCACCTAGTAAGTTATTGATGAGGAGTTTTCCCTTATGGGTAGACTAAGAAGTGATGAGTTGTGAATATTCCATCATAGGAGGTAGAGTATGTTTTAGCTAGAAAGGAGTTTGTGATGAAGTGTCATTGTGTAGGTAATGAACAAGTGTAAGTGTTGAATAGAAGAGCAAAAGTATTCATTAAGTGATAGATCTAACTTGCTTTGTGGTTAACTACCTCTTTCATTTTATTTGCATATGTTGACTTGACACTTCTTTTAAAAAATATTCTAGTAGTTTATTTTATTAAATTAATCTTATTAGTTATGCCTTGATAATTTAAATTTGACCACTAGTACTTATTTAACAATAAGGGTAGTATTGAAAGAAAATAACAAAATTCTATTGATTTGCTAAAATGAACAAGTACTTACTACATTTCATATTATTTAGTTCATGTTAACTTGACATACCTCTTAATAAAACCTTAACTAGATGAGTATTTTACTAAAATAACCTAATTAATGTTGTTTTGAAACTCTAAATTTGACTATTACTAATATTTTATGTTTAATACTAAGAATGGTATGAGAAAAAAGTAATAAGATTTTTGTTAATCTATTAAAATGGACAAGTAAAATGAAATATGTATTTCTGATATTGGGGCTAATTAGTAAAATGAAACGGCTGGAGTAACAACAACATACCAAGTGAAATTCCATAAGTGGAAAATGGAGAGGGTAGAATGTACGCAAGACACATCCAACCTCTCGAAAGCAAGGTAACACTCTTGAAAGTGAACAAGAATACGGATAGCTAGTACTTGACAAACACCAACAAGCTTGAACTCTCGAAAAGAAGGAAACACTCCACTACCTACTAACCACCTACCCTAATATGCAACCTCCACACCCTCTTATTTAAGGTCAGGTCCTCGTTAATATGAAGGTTCATTATGTCTTGTTAGATCATCTCTAGTCTCAATGCTTTTTCAGCCTACCTCTACTTCTCCTCGTGCCTACTACATTCAACCTCTCTCATTTTCTCATTAGGGTGTGTTCGCATTCTCGCTTCGCATGTCCAATCCATCGAAATCTCATCTCTCTAATCTTGTTCGCCATGGAGGCAACTCCTACTTTATTATCTTCTCTCTCCTAATATGCCCACACATCCATCTCATCATTATTATTTTCACAACATATATCTTTTGAACATGAGAGTTCTTAACTAACCAACATTCACCTAATGTTGGTGTTGAAGGAGTACTACACTACACTCCTCCTAGATTAATATGGCTCAAATTAAGGCCACAATTATGACAACAAGATTCATCTCTAGATAACACTAAATTTATTAAGTAACTAACTTATTTTATATATTAAAAAAGATTTGTAGTATCCTAATATTGATTAATAGCATCCCTTGGTCTTGGAAATACTAGGATCAGTGGAATGTCATGTGTGTTTTAGTGGAGCAATAGTTGTCCACAATAAAGGGCACTTGGAAGAAATGACTGAACAAGTGTAGTTAATCCATATAATTAAATAATTAAGAAGCACTAAAAGATAAAACTTTCTTTCAATAATGTAAAGGAGCTAGGGTACACTTTAAGTTTATGACTGTGCCATGTGATAAAGATACCTTTGACATTAGTTTAGTACTGATTAAGTTAAACAAAACACAATTAGTGGGATAATTCTGATTAGCCACGAAGTATAGGTGTTTTGATGATTTGATCCAATCTTTATTAGGTTTTAATTAGGATTTAAAATCTCAAGTTTGAAGATGGGAAACAGGGCCTTAAATTGTCGGGATAAACATGTCACCAATTAATTAGCATAAATTAAACCAAATTAACAATAAACAAATTATCAAAGCATGTGAAAGGGAATCCTTGCCTCGCCATGCACCTTCTTCAAAGTTCATTTTTTTCATTCTAGATGTTATTTATCGAGACGAATTCAAGATTTAAGTTTATAAATTCTTAATGATTTAAAATGAAATTGAAGTACTTTATTATAAGTGTCTAAAAGGAACAAACGTTCAAGCTTAAGAAAGTTCGATTTCCACCTTTGGACCAAGAAACAACTTTTTAATAGATTCCCAACAAATATTTCGTATGTATTTAATAGATTTTCTTAATATAACTACAGAATCAACATGAAAGTTATGTCTTTTATCTTTTTCAATATATATTTTAAAATAAGTGGTGTTTTATGTTAAGAATATAATTAAATAATATAAGTGTGCTCTTTCTAACAACTTAAGTTTTTAGATGAGATGGCCACACACTTTAACATGATATAGAGCTAGGCAAAGATCTTGAGATCAAATCTTCCAAATCAAAAAGAATTTTCACGTACTTCACATAAAAGGCGTGTTGAGAATATAGTCACACACTTCGAGGAGTGTAATGTAGTAGTCTTACAAAATCCAACAAACCACGAAATAAATAATTCAATATTTTATCATATGAATCAAATGATCTCCTAATCCAAAAGAAAATAATAAATAAATAATTGTAACTCCCTCATTGTATACTAAAAAATTCTTTTTACTCGTTTCGTTTCATTTTACTAATTAGTTTTTGTATAAAAATAAATATTTTATTTTATTTGTCCATTTTAGCAAATTAAGAAACTTTTATTACTTTTTCTTATTTTACTGTTAGTATTAAATGATTATATAAGATACTAATAGTCAAATTTAGAGTTTCAAAACATCATTAATGATGTTAGTTTATTGGAGTAAAATACATCTAGAATTAAAGTTTTATTAAGGGTGTGTCAGCTTAACATAGGTCAAGTAATATGAATCGAAGGAAGTGATGGTTCATTTTAGCAAATCAAAAGAAATTTGTTATTTTCTTTTATGCTACTCTAATTATTAAATAACTATATACAATATTAGCGATCAAACTGAGATTATCGAAGCAGAATTAATAAGGTTAATTTAGTTTTTAAAAGAGTGTCAAGTTAGTATAGGTCAAATGAATGAAAATAAAGGGAGTAGTTAATTACCACAAAGCAAGTTGCAAAAGAAAGAATGTACATATTTCTACATTTAAAACTTAAGCAAGGATGATCATAATATCATACATATAGAATTATAATAAATTTAAACCCATTCTAGCTAATTCTCCCAAAGAGTCACATAATTGCTTTGATAATCAGCAACAAATAACATATTATCATCCATTAATTGCCCTTCCATTCCAAACTCCCCAAGATTAAAATGTGGCTGCTCCATTGAAAATATTGATGAAGTTGGGCTATTATTACATGAAATATCAGTTTTACGTTCCAATAATAGCTTTTCTATCTTCTTTTTTGCTTCACACAATTGATCTTTCATCTTCAACACCTGAAAGGAAAATGTACACTTTAAGTACGAGGGTCAATCTAATAAATCTTCGATGAATCTGAACACCTAGAATCTTCAAAAAAAATTAAATTCCATTTATATATAGAGAAAAGGCATACATGATACAACTTACTCTAAGTCATACTAATAATTATTAACAAATTAAAATATTAATGAACTTTTTTTTTACTCGATCTACCAATAAGGCAATAATTATGATAGTGGTGTCACATCAAGTGACACAGAAGGACCACATATGTACCTCAACTTCAAGTCGATATTTCTCAATGATGGTATCCTCACGTTGAGTTTTTAACTTGGAGTATTCCTCCTCGAGTTTCTTGTTCTTCCATCTAGCCCTCCTGTTTTGGAACCATACCGCGACTTGGTGAGGATCAAGGCCAAGCTCAGAAGCAAGCTTGGCTTTCCTCTCCGTCTCTAGTTTGTGTTGGTCCCCAAAGCTTCGTTCAAGAAGATTAACTTGTTCTTCACTAAGCAACTTCCTCTTCCTCATCACAACTTCACTAGTGTTGTTTCTTCCTTCAACTTTGTTCTTCTTCCTTCTCCTTTGCGGTTTCACCGTCTCTTCTAAAGAGACAAAAGTATATGAGAATTAAAACATTTCAAGAGTAAATATTTGCTGATCAAAGTTGGACGATAAGAATAAATAAAATAAGAAAGTATATTGAATGGTGAATATAACTACAACTAATCCTACTCCAAGAAATTAAAGTTGAAGTTGTAATTCTAACCTTGTTGTTGTTGTGCTAGTTGGGAGTAAATTTGAGGATAGAAGTGAGAGATGAGTTCCATTTGATCATCAACCTTGTTGCCTGTCATATTTAATCCCTTTTCCTTCTCTCTTGTTATTGGTTTTGCTTACTAATTAAAGTGAATATATAACTAGAAAGTGAAGAAAGGAATACTTTAATTTGAAGAAGACGGTATTTGTTGGGACTTTATAATTTATAGAGCTAGCTTGATGATCACATGTCGTGTTCAGATTCAACAACAATAACATATTCGATGGAATTCCACATGTGAAGTTTGAGCAAGATATTAAAATATACATGGACTTTATCCTTATCTTTTGGTCATATTCCATAGTCAATTGTTTGGAATATTCTATATATATACTTTAGTTTAATTTGGGAAATGGAAAAGGGATTGAAAATTTAAGGATGTAAGGGTTTTGCCCTGATTTTCTTACCTTATTTGAAGTTTATTTTTTCCTAAAAGAAAAGACAAAGCATTACCATAAATGTTTTTACTTTTCATGAAAGGAAAATATATTTTTCTTTCATATTTGGTTGATTCTTTCCTTAGAGGAAAAGTTAAGAGATCTATAAAGTGAAGACCCGTCTTCTCATACCAAGAACACAATAACTTTCACAATGTAGACGTTTAAGAGTTTAGTTTATAAGGAGATTTGTTCTCTCAACAGTTTCAATGTTTTTCTTTATATTAGTTTTCATATAATAATATTTTGATTTTTAGTATAATTTTTTGTTATCTAATTTATCACTCATGATTTATAATTATAAGCTTCCGCATAACGCCCTAATCACCCTTCATAACCCAACAAAGGACATGTAGCTTTTTTATCTTGGTTGGTGAAACTTGTCTAGGTTAATTGGATATATAGCTAGAAAGCTAATTACCTATAAGCTTTAGGCTTTAGCTTAATTAGTTTGTTTCTTAGTATTGTTTTGGTATTTTCTTCAACACCGTTGTGATATAAAAGCTAAATTTACATTCCAAAAGTACTATCAAAGTAAGGAGTAATTACTTCTAGCATTCTTTAACATCCAAATATCCAATTAATGGTAATAATTATGCCTTTAAACTAGGTGAAATGTCCTTTGGAATGGCTCATTGATCGATTCCTCTCAATGTCTTCTTGAGTCGAGCTTAACGCATAGGGCTTGCCTAGTGCAGTTTACATCTTCTGTGTGGTTCACAATCTATCACACAGTGTGAGATTTACCCAGTGCGCACAGAGTGCTCACTCAAATGACATAGGCTATGATAGAGGTTATAGCATCTACGGATAATTCCGAGGTTCCAAAAAACTATGTGAAATCAAACAATGACTAGTGATTGTGGAATAGCATCCCTTAGTTTTGGAAATACTATGATCAGTGGAATGTCATGTGTGTTTTATTGGATCAGTAGCTGTCCACAGAGATGAGAGATGGGCACTAGGAACAGATGACTGAATAAACAAATGTATGGCCTAAATTATAAATAATATAAAGCTGTTTAAAATTAATTTATAAGGTCTAGCTAATCCATATAATTAAATAAAGAACCCCTAAAGTATAAAACTTTCTTTCAATAAAAAAAAAAATGTAAAGGGACGTACTTATGACTGTGCCACGTGATAAAGATAACTTTGACATTAAACAAAACACAATTAATGGGATAATTTTGATTAGCTAGGTGTTTTGATCCAATCTTTATTAGGTGTCAATTAGGATTTAAAATCCCAAGTTTGAAGATGGGAAACAGGGCCTTATGTTGTCGGGATAAACATGACACCAATTAATTAGCATAAATTAAACAAAATTAACAATAAACAAATTATCAAAGCATGTGAAAGGTAATCCTAGCCACGCCATGCGCATCTTTTTCGAAGTTCAATAGTTTCATTTTATGCGATGATTATTTGCTCATGCGAATTTAGGATATGAAGTTTATGGGTTTTAAGCTATTTCAAATTAAATTTAAAAACTCTATTATTAAATGCTCAAGAGGAATCGAACCCTCAACCTTAAGCAAGTTCCATTTCCACGGTTGGACCAAGAGATAATTTGTTACTGAGTTCTCAATAAATATTTCTTATATATATGATAGATTTCTCAATATAAATATAACATTTATACGAAAGTTACTAAATTCCTAAGAAGTAGTTATTGGGTATTATTTGTCATGAGTTTCTTATCAGTGGATTGCTCATCTCTGTTGTGGACGTAGGTCGATTGACCGAACCACGTTAAATTTTTGTGTCTTATGGTATATTTCTCGTTTGTCTTCTTACTTGTGGTCTTTAGAGGTTTGGTTTGTTGGCATCCGCATGACACCTAATTATTTTTCCGGTCCCAACAATTGGTATCAGAATTTAATAATGGAGCCAGGTTCAATGGTTCGATAATTGATGATTTAACCATGTAAAAAATGGGGTGTTCATCTTAGCGGATTCAATTCTAGCTACAACCTATTTGATAGTATTGAAGTTTTGTATCGGAGAAATTGTTCAGAGAGGGTCTCTGGGTCAAGTCATAGATTATGAAGAGGAGATGCAAGTTGTTGAAGATTATGTGAAGAAGGTGGAACAAATTTATTTTGTCGAAAATTCAGGCCAAGGGGAGATTTGTTTGGTATTAGTTGCCCTGAGTTTCTTACCATAAATAGGTTTTCCTTTTCCTAAAGGAAAACAAAATGTCTTCATATTTGGTATGTCCTTTTCTTGGAGGAAAATGTTTAGGACTCTATAAATAAAGGTTCGCTCCTTCTAACTTAATCAGCATTCATAATGTAGTCATAGGTCTTTCAGAGTTTTGGTTTTTTTTTTTTTTTTGGGGGGGGGGGGGGGGGGGGGTTTTTT
>JAJOOS010014775.1:0-14515 GCA_029582725.1 Solanum chiquidenum | reverse complement strand
GTCCGATTGTTATTACAGCGTTCTCTATCGTAGAATTCAGACTTCGTGCTGCTCGTTATTTCTCAGTAGCATAGGAAAAAGAGATTTTGGAATCTCTTGACCTGCATTTTCTAGATGCAGGTTCACTTTCTCGGTGAGAAAGGGAGATGACTCTAGTTGTTGAATAGCCCGACGAATGTGGATCGAGGTGAGTTGATGTTCGAACTAGTTTCTGCACACGTGATTGGTTAAAGAACTTACTACATTTTTGCAAATAGGAATTCAAACTATCATGTCAGGTTTGGGCAAAACCTGTTGATATTATTATTGCTAAGAGTTAGGATAACGTATCATAATGTATTTGCTGGCGAAGCCGAGGCAAGAGCAAGGGTTGAAAGAGAAAGAGAGAAGAATTCAATCTCTGTTCCATTCTCAATGGTTGGTTGGCCAGGATGCTTTGGTTTATCAAATCGATCGCAATGGTCAAGTGCGCTGGACGACACGGCATTCTCCTTTCAATAGTACCATCGACTGGAGAAAGTAATAGTTTGACTTGGACGCGTCTTAACATACTCTCCTCTATAGTATTTGTGTACTCTGTATACATAAGATACATAGAGGGCAAAATTACCGGGTTATGTATATATTTTTTATGACCCGGTAATCTGATTTTATGATTATCTCATTTTTCATACAGTAGTAAAATGATTATTGAGAAATCCTATTTTAATTTTCCTAATTGTTTGGTTTTGTATGACAGTTGGGATAGTTATTGTGTGATTAGAGAAGCATAATAAATCGATATGAATTGTCTAAATCGATATGAATATTATGAATTGTTTAGTATAAAATCATTTATTATTGATACCTTTTTCTCAGTTCTTAATGTGGTTAGAAATTTTTAATAGAGTCCAACTACAAATATTGGATTTCCAAATTAGCATAGAAAGAAATGTTTTGTATCATTACTGGAGGCGGAACCACCTTGAACAAGGATGTCAAAAAATTATAATATATATAAAGGTCAAATTTTGATTTAATATATATATATTAAGTATTGACACAAGTTGAAGGTTTAATCTAGTGGTTAAGAGGTTGCGAAAATTTCTTCCGGTGGTGTTCTAGCTTTGCTTAATGAAAATCATCCTCTGCCACTATGTCATTACAATATTTCAATTTTATTTTGTGAATACTAACAAAAACAGAAAAAATCTCTTAAATTATTTCAATTTAATCCTTTGACGTAACCAAAATTGAGTTTAAATTTAAAAGACATTTCTGGATTTTCAAATCAACAAGGAAGAGTGAATTTAGAAAGGACTAATTTGTAACTTTCATGCAACTATACAAGGGGATTTAATGAAATTTTGTCAAGAAAAACTGAATTATTTGTGTGTGACAATCTATTTTGATTATATGTGCTGTAGGCAACCTGCAATACGAACTGCGGACGGGTCATTAAATCCCCCTCGCAAGATCACAGCCCTTAATAACGAAAAATAATTTTTGACCTATATATACTTCACATAACGAACACATGCGCAATCTTAAGCGTTCATAGAAATTAAGAACGTAGTCGTAAGCTTTATTAAGTTGAGCTTCTTCCATGAATATCATTGTATATAAACAAGTGATAAAGTTTGCACTTCAAGTTAAACACATTATACACAAACTGAAAGATGGTAATCCAATTGTTTACATACAAAACATACCAAGCTGGGCTCAATAACCTGTATTCACTTAAGAGGCAGAATGCAATGAAGTTTGCATTTCTGGTAATGCTTCCTCTTTATCAACAGCAGGCTGACAGGCATGCATAATAGTGCATACGTCATTTTTCTCCAGAAAATGTTCCGCGTTAATGAGGATCACTGGTGCATATTCGAAGACCATTTTCTTGCACTGCAGAGAATCGCGAGGCAGAAACATCAGTACAGCTACCAAATAGCTTTGATCCTTCCACATATTACAGAAGTATTGCAAGTAATATAATAATAACCTAGATCGGAATAATCATTTTCAGAGAGAAATTAACGCTTGTAATCAAGTGTAAAATGGATCACTAGACTAGCTCCTTGATGAGGAAGAAACATTAATTGTCATTCAAGCATTTCATTTCTTTCGACAGTTCAGTGTTGTGACACATGGGAGTGGAGAAGTTTTTTAAGGACGCCAAAGGTCCAAACCAAGTACCAATAGTTGTTTAGAACTATAACAAAAGAGTTACCAGAGACGGAATTAGGTAAGTATGAGCAAGCACTAAGGTACAGCTATGACGGTAAGATTAGTTTCAGAGGGTATTTACCTTATTGGCATATTTTTCAACAGATCCACATGCCTTCAAGAGAATTGCAAGTATGTCTAACTGAAAGTAGACAAGAAGCAAATGAGTTTAGTGAACATATTCTGTCGCAATAAGAACTACATACTGTCACTTACCAAATTAAAAAAGGTAAAAATAAACTATTTACCGTCTCCATACACATCTATGGGTTAATGACATTTTTTCATAAGGAGTATAAACGAAATAAAATATCCAACCAGCCAGATTCTAACCAGTAAATTTATGATATTTTTAGGTATAACAAGTTATTTAGTCATTTTAGTTACTAACGGTACTCAACAATTTATCTCCAGGGTATCACACCCAAGGGCATACTCTGGTGATTAAAGAGGTGGAATGAAAACCATGAGAATCAGGATTCGAATCCTAGTAGACGCAAAATCCATTAGGAGATTTCATTCTATCTGCCTAAGTTTTTGTGGGCTGAGTTACTGAGGTAGTAGGTACCCGATGGAATAGTCGAGGTGCGTGCAAGTTAACCTAGAGTCTAAGACACCACCAAATACAGATAGACACACAAGCACTCACACATATCTATAATCTATTATATATAAAAATATATGTATCCTATATGAATAACTTGCAACTAAAAAAATGCTGAACATTTTTCACGCATCCACAAAGTTGAGAAAATAGGAGTTTTTTAAATGTTGTTAAATACAAGTAGAAAGACATGTACCTTATCAACAAACATGTACATAATTAGTAATATTATGTAGCTTCCTACACATTATGAAGTATTCTAAACGAAGTATCATTATCTGAAACACATTTGCAAAAAAAATTCAAGTTCATGCTAACACACCCATGTTGGTTGTCTTTTCAAGATACAACATTAGTGGTACACATTTGCAATTTAAATTGACATTTTCTTATGGAGTATTTAGAGAATCAGATTAACCACCTAGCCTTTGCAATAAGGCAGACTTTTTAAGTTAGTGTAAGTGGACCCTAACCCTGAAACATGGTTCCTTTTTTCTTTTTCTCTATAGTTCGGCATAAAATGTATATAACGAAAGACAAGAGTACCTGAGTGTCAGGATCTTTCAGTTTTGATAGTGTCTCTTCAACCACTTGATGACATACGTCACAGCCATTTGGGGAGAACTGTTGAGAGATGGAAACCACTTTCCGACAAAGGTCAACCTTTTGGCAAATGTCGTCAGGTTTTATAGTGGAGATCTCTGAGAAGAAGAGATGAGCATATTGATCCACCATGGCAGTGCACTACAAGAATATAAGAGAAGTTCACTTGCAAATTAATGTAGCAAGAGACGGAAAAAATCATATCAATGTTGTTGCATGTAGATCCTAAAGATATCAAGATATTGTTATAGCTTTGCTTAAAGCACACTTAACTTGAACCTTAAAGTTAGCGCAATACAGGCTGAGCACTTCGCCTCACTTATAAGGCGCCTTCCTACAGGTGCCAAAGTGTCAAGGCATGACCTAATTCCTAATGGGATACTAAACAACAAATATAGACAGCAAAGTGATGCATTTTATCACAAATGTATGCATGTGTGTAATTAGGAATTATTAACAATTTAGTAGCACTCGCTCCATTTTTTATTTGTGCATGAAGCACCGCCGAAAACTGAGAAGTTTTAAATGCTTTTGCCTTTGATATTGCAAGCTATTATTAATCTTTTCATAAACAGTCACGTAAAGCCCCACAGAAAACAATCTACCCCAGGCTCTATGGATAAGATCAAAAGACACACTCCACTAGTTTATCATTTCTCTTCATCCAAATAGGGGTAATCTAGGCCATTCTGGATTTCAAAAGAAGCCAAATTGTATCCAAAAGAAAATGGGATACTTAAAAAACGATCTATTTAAAATCTGCATGATGAACTATACTCGTAAAGAAAACAGAAAGGAACATGGGAAGCAGGTTTCAGGTACAAATCCTTGCAGAGATAAAAATACTAGGTGATTCCTTCTCATTTGTCCTACCCTTGGTGGACAGAGTTACTTGGTACCTATTGCTAATGGGAGGCGGTAGATATCTCGTGAAACTAGTTGAGGTGCGTGAAAGTTGACCCAAACACCACGGTTACCAAAAGAAAAAACATGAGAAGCAGGTTCAGAGTGTGCTGTCTGTTAATTGCTTTTAACCCATAATCAGAGTGGGTCTCCAGTTTTTTTCTTTATTGTGAACAAGATAATTGATAACATAAATCTTGAGTTAAAACACTTAAGGATGTCTCAAATAGAATAATCCTATTGGATGAAATGAATAAGCATATTAAAAGAAAACTTCTGTTATCTTCATGAGTGTGCATCAAGCATTACATTTAGAAAATCATTTAGATGGGCATGTAGCAAGTTAATCATTTAGACAAAAATAACTTAATAGTCAAAAGATGGGCATTTAAGTCAAATCACAAGTACCTCCTCCTTGTATATTGGCATCTTCGAACAGGTCATGAGAAGTACTTCGAGTATCTTTGCCTGGGTCTGCTTGTTAGAAAGGTAATCAAGCGCAGTAGCAGTATATTCTTCACACAATGTGCATAATCCTTTACTGTTGCTGACATCTTTCAGAGGCTGAAGTTGTTTCTGTGCCTGTAGGTTACTTGTCCACAATGCTATTGCAAGAAAGCCAAGATTAATTTGTTTTCCATATTAAAGTTTTGATTCAAGTACTACTTAATCAATCAAATGAAAATATATGACTTCACATAAATATAACAAGATGATAGCATCTGCTATAGGAGAATATAGTTAAAACATCAATTAGGCTAGTAAGCATGAGTATAAGAATCGACCACAAAAGAGTAAATAGGATGGAGAAACTACCGACATGCCCATCTAAAAAAATATTGATCATTGAGGATAAACAGACGATAAATCCATGGAGGAGTAGCTACTTGAAGAACTTGCAAGTAAGCATCCTATTCAAGATTCAACAGGATAACTTTTTACCCAAGGTTTCTCAAATCGTCAAGAACCTTTTATGTAAAGAGAGCATACTTTGTCGGTGCCCCCTTTTTTGGAGTAAACTGTTATTATGACCTAGACTACCACAATCCAATAAAATGAAAAACTTGACCATCCAATTTTGTATTTCCAGAGTCTATTTTTGTATTTAATAAAAACAGGCCATATTTGAATATATATACACACACAAAAGGAAATTTGATGTTTATATCACTACAAGTCATATGAGGTATCACATTTTTCCAGTGAATGTTCGCTAACCCATCCTAAACAGAAGGAACAAACAAACCCAATTGAGTTGAAAACAGAGAAGAACCTCGTGGCACATAAATAGATGGTACTTCCTCATGAGACTGGTTGGTTAGAAAGGAGAAGAAAGATCTTCGGCTTAGAGCAACATTAATATTGCAGTTTAAATTTAGACGCTTGAGGAAGAAAAACTGGAAGAGAAAGGTCATTGCTGTAAGAGTTTTTAAGAACTGAAAATTAGTCAATGAATAAAGTGAAAGCAAATTCAAAGCTTAGCTTATGATATGCTTTCATTAACAAAAAATCACAAACTTTTGTAAGACATCTATCCTGGAAATCAAAGAGGTTCTCATTAATTATAGGTAGGGTACTGACCATAGAAGGACACTGTTTGCAGAATTTGTAAGTTTTGTGGCTGCACAGTTACTATTTAGCAGTCATCCTTTTCCTATGTGTGTGTGATATAAGGCTATCCTATCAATTCACAATCCATATTACAAAAATCATTTCCCAACACAATACTAAATCCACTGGGCACTGGTAACACATGAATAAGAGAAGTACCTGAAACATCCTCGGTCTCTATAATAAGGAGGTCAGGGGCTGCTAATTCTCTAGCTGTACAACACACAGCACCGAGTAGGACAAGAAACAGGCAGACCTTGACATCCATGCTGCCAAGTGAAACAGTCAGTCTAGATTCAAGAAAAAGCATTATAAAGTTTAAAAAAGAGAATCAACGAAGGACATGCTATTATTAATCAATCAACAATGCCTCAATCCCAAATTAGTGACAGATCAAACAATCTAACTTTCACTTGAATATTTGACAGTCGTATCAATCAATTACACCTCAATCCCAAATTAGTGATGGATCAAACAATCTAACATTCATTTGAATATTTGACAGTCGTATCAATCAACTACTCCTCAATCCCAAATTAGTGACGGATCAAACAATCTAACATTCACTTGAATATTTGGCAGCCGTGTCAATCAATTACACCTCAATCCCAAATAAGTGACGGATCAAACAATCTAACTTTCACTTGAATATTTGACTGTCATATCAATCAATTACCCCTTAATCCCAAATTAGTGACGAGCACACAATCTAACTTCCACTTGAATATTTGCCAGTCATATCAATCAATTACACCTCAATCCCAAATTAGTGCGGATCAAACAATCTAACTTTCACTTGAATATTTAACAGTCCTATCAATCAATTAGGCTCAATAGCCTCAATCCCAAACTAGTATCTGATCAAAATTCCAGCCTTGCTTAAGTATTTGACAGTCATGTCCAAAATAAAACTACAATCCCACATACTTCTACTCTAAACAGAAATAGATAAATCAATCAACTACAATTCTCAACTCCAATAAGCTTTAGATTCCTCCTCACCTCAAAAAAGTTTTAATTTTTTTTAATTTACCAACTGATTGAACCGACCCCACACCCCACCCAATCTCCCCCAGTAAAAAAAAGTCAATTTACTTAATTCAATCAAACAAAACACAATATATTACAATTTTAATCGAAACCCAGATCGATTAAAGCAAAAGGGGTGTCAAAGATAAGAACAAAACTCAAAAAAGAATTTTTTAAAAAAAAAGAAAAAAAAAATCATCGAAGACAATATCTATACAGATACAGAAAGAGAAATCATCAAATAGAAGAAAAAATAAGAATTAAATCTACAAAATTATACACATAATGATATGAATGTTTACCTTGAAAAAGTGGGAAGAATTTTGAGAGTAAATGACAAATAGAGAAAGTAGTACAAGGGCTCTTTCTTCAAGCAACAGCAGATCTCCCCCTTTCTTATAGGCAATTATTTATTGGCTTAATTGAGGATTTCTATTAGGAGTTGATCTCCTGCACCTGCTATAATTTGGATCTTTATCCAACCGGATTTTTATTTTTATCTATTTTTTAAATAGAGGTATGAGGGAAAGAAAAAAAATAATTGGAGGTCAAAAGTGTTTCCTTTTTTTGTAAAAAATAAATAAAGGTGTTTGATCAAATTTGCAGAGAATATAACTAATTTGGAGAGTAGTAGAAGTTGTTTTTTAGGAACTAAAAAAATGTAGTAGTAGTAGTGGTTAGAGCTGTCAAAAAGGGTTGGTCTAGCCCAAGCCTCGAAGGCCAAGGAATTTGATGGGCTAGGGCGGGTTGGCTCTTCACTTGGAAGGGCCTAAAAATTCTCAACTCAACCCAACCCTAGAAGGGCCGAGGGCTGGGGCGGGCTAGTCCTTCTTTTTTTTTTTCATTTTTTTCTTTCAAACTTATAATTCTATAACATTAAGAAAATGAGAAGATTTTCAAATCAAATAACAATGGTGTTGTTTCAATAACACTAACAAAAAATCTAGTGTAATTAGCATGTATCTCACATACTAGATACACGAGCGAGATAAGAGAGTGACAAGCAAGATGTGAGTGAAGTGAGGGCGCGAGATTTGTCTATGTATTATAGATACATGCAAATCTACTTATATATAGTGTATCTAGAACAAATTAATCTAATTTTGAGTCCATATATTCCGAGATACATGTATCTGGACGTACCAAAATCTGGTAAGATTTATAATATTACAGCATAGTGTGTATTTAAGTAATTAGATTGTATACTAGTGAGATTATTATAAGTTACCCTTAAATAAAAAGTTTTGACCCATGGGTTGACCCCAGCTCGGCCCCAATCAAGCCTCAAGGCCAAGAGCTTATATGGGTCGGACTAATAAGCCCTAGTTTTAAATAGGCTTGAAAAATTCTATCTCAACTCTACCCTAATAACGGGTTGGATTGGGCCGTCCCCATGGGCTAAGCCCGTTTTGACGGCTCTAGTAGTAGTTTTTCCAAAAATAGTTATTGAAAAGCATTTTTTGAGAAAAATACGTATAGAAATATTTTCTAAAAGCTTGGCTAAATATTTAATTATTGCTCAAAAGTGCTTTTAAATTATTAATATTATTATTATTATTAAATAGAAACTATTTCTCACTAAAAGTACCTTTTTTGAAGAAAAAACATTATTTATAAAAATAAGTTGATTTTACAAGTATATAATTTTGAATAAAAATTTAATATTGTATTATCTCTTATATTTGGTTGCTAATTTTGAAATAAATTATATCACAATTAGTAATTAATACTAGGATAAGTTATGTCTATCAATGAATGGAATATTAGTATCAAAATTAATTATTCTGAAATACAATAATCTACATAGTTAGATTTGTCAATAAAGTTGTAATTAATATACATTTTTTTAGAAGACTAAAATGAAAGTATATCATGTAATATACGACTGAGAAAATAACTTTCATTACATAATGAAATGCGGGAAAAAAAGTACACTATACTAGTTCATAATTATCTGTCTGAAAGCTTCCAAACAATACAGCATCACACACTTGCTCTAAGTTGTGCTTGACTCTTTCATTTTGATGTCGCACTCATATCGGATTCTCCGAAAAATACATTATTTTTGGAGAATTTGACACGCACTCATTGACATTTTCGAAGAGTCTGACCAACATAGCTTATACAATTATACTACATAGGCAAATCTTGCAATCAAACACTCCCAAGTAAAGCCAAAACGCGAGGTTCAAACAAAATATACATCATATACTGGCAACACTCGTGATTACAATCTTAATCTTCACTTGATCGATCCACATTAATCTCTTCCATAATCACAACCAGAGCAACAACAAACGCGTAATCCACGTTCGGGTACACAGTGACACCAAAATTGTCTTTCCCAAACAGTATGCTTTGAGCAATGAGCTTCCTGTGCATTTGTGCAATGAAGTTTGTGTCTTTGGTAACACTTCCTCTTTACCAACAACAGGCTGACACTCAAACAGAATAGTGCATACATCATTTTTCTCCAGAAAATGCTCCGCGTTAATGAGGATCACTGGTGCATATTCGAAGACCATTTTCTTGCACTGTAAAAAATCACGAGGCACGAACAAAAACAGTTGAAACAGAGGAAGAAAAGAAACATTAGTACAGCTACCAAAACAGCCTTGTATACTTCCACATATGAATCATCAAGAACTCAATAGTTCTCTAGGATACAGAAATACCACAAGTAATAGAGTATTACCCTGGCATTTACTCATCAGTATAATCATTTTTAGAGAGCAATTAACGCTCGTGATCAAGTATTACAACATGCCTAAAATAAAATAAAATGGATCAAGATAAATCCTTTAAACATTGTCATTCAAGCATTTCATTTCTTCTAATAGTTCAGCGTTGTGACACATGGGATTGCAGAAGTTTGTTAAGGACGCGAAAAGGTCCAAAAGAGTTAGATTTAGGAAGTATGAGCAGGCATTAAGGTACAACTATGAAGTAAGATTAGTTTCAGAGGGTATTTACCTTATTAGCATATTTTTCAACAGATCCACATGCCTTCAAGAGCAACTGAAGTATATCTAACTGAAAGTATACGAGAAGCAAATGAGTTTAGTGATGATATTCACAAGTGAATATATTCTGTCGCATAAGAACTACATATTGTCAGTTATCAAATTAGAAATGGTAAAAATAAACAACCACTTACTGTCTTCATAATCCATATACATCTACAGGTTAATGACATTTTTTCATATGGAGCATAAATGAAATAAAATATCCAACAAGACAGATTCTAACCAGTAAAATTTATGATATTTTTAGGTATAACAAGTTATTTAATCGTTTTAGTTATTAAACAGTGCTCAATAATCTATCTCCAGGGTATCACACCCAGGGTGTAGTCTAGTGAATAAAGAGGTGGAACAAAAACCATGAGAATCACGATTCAAATCCTAGTAGAGACATAATCCACTAGGAGAGCTCATTCTATCTTCCTAAGTTTTTGTGGGCTGATCATCAGTTACTCGGTACCTGTGCTACTAAGAAGTAGCAGGTACCCGAAGGAATAGTTAACGTGCATGCAAGTTAACCGAGAGTTCAAGACACCATTACAACATAGATAGATACACAACCACTCACACACATAATATACATACACTTATATATATATCCTAATATGAATAACTTGCAACTAAAAAAGTAAATGCCAAACATTTTTTACGCATCCTCAAAGTTGAGAAGATAAAGAGTTTTTTTGTGTAGTAAACTATTGCAATTTGAATTGACATTTTTTATGTAGTATTTAGTTCGGCATAAAATGTATATAATGAAAGACAAGAGTACCTCAGTATCAGGATTTTTCATTTTTGATAGTGTCTCTCTAACCACTTGATGGCATAAGTCGCAGCCATTTTGAGAGAACTGTTGAGAGATGGAAACCACTTTCTGACAAAGGTCAACCTTTTGGCAAATGTCGTCGGGTTTTATAGTGGAGATCTCTAAGAAGAAGAGAGGAACAGATTGATCCACCATGGCAGTGCACTACAAACAAATAAGAGAAATTCACTTGCAAATTAATGTAGCAAGAGACAGAAAAAATCATATCAATGTTGTTGCATGTAGATCCTAAAGATATCAAATTATTGCAAAAGCCTTGCTTGAAGCACACTTAAACCTTAAAGCCAGCGCAATACAGGCTGAGCACTTCACTTATAAGGCGCTTTCGTGCAGGTGCCAAATTGGCAAGGCATCACCTAATTGCTAATGGACTCCAACACTAAACAACAAATATAGACAGCAAAGTGATGCATAGCAAATGTTTGTGTCTGTGTAATTAGGAATATTTTTATGCTTTCGCGTTTAATATTGCAAACTATTATTAATCTTTTCATTAACAGTCGCCCAACGCCCCACAGAAAACAATCTAGCTCGGGTTCTATGGATAATATCAAAAGACACACACCACTAATTTATCAATTCTCTTCATCCTAATAGGGAGGGCTAAATTTAGGCCATTCTGGATTTCAAAAGAAGCCAAATTGTATCCAAAGAAGATGGAACACTTTAAGTAACGATCAATTTAAAATCTGCATGATGAACTATATTCGTAATAAAAACGGAAAGGAACATGGGAAGCGGGTCTCAAAAACACTAGGTGATTCCTTCCCATTTGTCCTAGCGTAGGTTGATACTGGATAGAGTTACCTTGTATCTATTACTAGTGGGAGGAGGTAGGTATCCCGTGGAATTAGTCGAGGTGTGCACGAGTTGACCCAGACACCACGGTTATCAAAATAAAGCATGGGAAGCAGGTTCAGTGTGTGCTGTCTGGGAATTGCATTTAATCCGTAATCAGATTGGCATCTAGTTTCTTTCTTTATTGTGATTAAGATAATTGATAACATAAAAATTTGAGTTAATACATTTAAGGATGTCTCAAATAGAATAGCCATATTGGATGAAATGGATAAGCACATTTAAAGAAGACTTCTGCTATCTTCATGAGTATATGCATGAAGCGTTACATTCAGAAAATCATTTAGATGGGCAGTAAATTAATCATTTAGACAAAAATAATTTAAGTCAAATCACAATTACCTCGTGCTTGTATACTGGCATCTTCGAACAAGTCGTGAGAAGAAGGTCAAGCATCTTTGTCTGGGTCTTGTTACCAGCAAGGTAACCAAGTGCAGTCGCGGTATATTCTTCACACATTGTGAATAATGCTTTACTATGGCTAACATCTTTCAGAAGCTGAAATTGTCTCTGTGCCTGTAAGTTACTTATCCACAATGCTATTGCAAGAAAGCCATTGCCATATTAAACTCCGTAATCAATCAAGTAAAAATAAACGACTTCAGATAAATATAAGAAGATCATAGCATCTGCTACAGAAGAATAAGAGAAGTACCTGAAACATCCTCGGTTTTCATACGGAGGTCAGGGGATGCTAATTCTCTAGCTGTACAACACACAACACCGAGTAGTACAAGAAACAGGCAGACCTTGACATCCATGCTGCCAAGTGAAAGTCACTCTAGATTCAAGAAAAAGCATAATAAAGTACAAAAAAAAAAAAGAATTAACGAAAGATATGCTAATATTAATCAAACAACCGATCAACAGTGCCTCAATAACAGATTATTTACGGATCAAACAATCTAACTTTCACTTGAATATTTGACAATCATATCAATCAATTACGCCTCAATCCCAAATTACTGACCGATCAAACAATCTAACTCTAACTTTCACTTGAATATTTGACAGTCATATCAATCAATTACCCCTCAGTCCCAAATTAGTGACGAATCAAACAATCTAACTTTCACTTGAATATTTGACTGTCAAATATTCAAGTGCAAGTTAGATTGTTTGATCCGTCAATAATTTGGGATTGAGGCATCAATCAATTAGGCCCCAATAGCCTCGATCCCAAACTAGTAACGGATCAAAATTCCATCTTAGCTTAAGTATTTGACAGTCATGTCCAAAATAAATTATATGAACTACAATCCCACATACTTTTTGAACTATTGCAATTCTCAACTCAAGTTTACGATACCTACTCACCTCAAAAAGTTCTCATCTTTTTTAATTTAACAACTGATTAAACCAACCCCACCCTCACCCCCAACCAACCCTAGTAAAAAAAACTCTATGCGGAACGACGATGAAGAATTGTTTACCTGGAAAAAGGGGAAGAATTTTCAGAGTAAGCGACAAATACAGAAAGTAGTGTACCAGGGTTCTTTCTTCCTTCCTTCAAGCAACAGCAAACCCCCACCTTTCTTCTAGGCAATCACACACTCTTCAACCCACTTTTCTTCTAGGCAATTACATCATCTTCAACCCAACTTTTTCTTTTTCTTTTTTCTTATGCTTTTCCATTGGGTCCCAAAAGGCTCATTTGTATTCGATGGGATTTCAATAAAATTTTCGAATCCGACTGGTTAAAGTTAAAACATTATAATTGGCTGAAAAGGGAATCTCACTGCAGCTACAATATATATATTTTGTACTCCTTGTCCAAACTGCTCCTAATGCATCATGAAATTAAAGGGCATCTTGTCGTTAACTAGCTGACATGGATGAGTCGTATTTTTTTTAATGTTGATAGCATATTTGAGTCTTTTTTATGAAAAAATAATTTAATTAATGACGTGGCCGAATCATATTTGACCACATATACAAAGTGATTTTGTAAAATTGAAAATATTTTTTATTTATAAATAATGAGTAAATGAGCATTTTCTCAAACAGAACTATCCAAACTCCTCAATAGCCAACACATGTTCTTAGGCATCCACATGTGTTTTCTTTATCTTTAATTTGAATGGTATCTCAGGTATAGTTTGGCACTAATAAAATGACTCATGGATGTAATGCTGCCGCTCCTCACGCCCTGTTTTTGCTTTTGCAAGTTCTCATGCCCTGTTTGTGAAGCTGTGCCAATCGCCACTGCAAATTCGTACCAACTATCCATATTCCTCCCTAATCACTTCAAATCCTGGGTTCGTCTCTGCTTGTTTATATCTAACAACTTTCCTTTAACGCCTTCTTCTAAGGATAATCCAGGTAATTTGCATGCCACCACAAGCCACGATTTACACGTGCATTGATGCTTCTGGAAAAGGTGCCAAGTTTGCCCCCTTAAAAATGGCTATATGTTTGAGTCATCAATTGATTTGTCACGGGTGCTGCTGAGATCACCAACATGTCCAGTTCTATTGGCGTAAAACCATTCACTTCATTGGCATCGATTCTACAGCAATAAGCAGAAGAAGAAATTGGAAAGAAGAGATGTAAAGAAGAAAGCCAAAGAGAAACAAGACTTTTCGGAGATCCCTAAGAAGCTTTGATCTTTGTCTAGAGATGAGGTGGAACAATCTGGACTCTTCATCACAAATAAGAAGGATTGATTTTTGTCCATCTGATTTAGTGACACCTGTACATACATATCCCATTCTAGAAAACTTTGCTCACGTGATTAGCACGTTGAGGAATATAAGTTTGTTAGATTAGTTATAGAGTAGACAAATAAAGAAAGGACATGTGGATATTGAGTTTCTTTTATTATTAGTTTTATTTTGTGTAATACTTGTATATATA
>JAJOOS010014774.1:0-16377 GCA_029582725.1 Solanum chiquidenum | reverse complement strand
TGATCTACGGACCGTAGGTCTGTCCGTGGGTCGAGACTTAGCCAATTTCTGAGCTGGGTTTTGAGAGGGGTTGCAGTGGTGAACCACGGACCACCAGCACGGACCGTGGTCTGATCTACGGTCCGTGGATGGTGACCGTAAGTTGCACCTACAACTTCTGAAAATCTGCATTTTTGGTCTGTTTCAGATACGGGGTGTTACTTCTGTGGCATTTTTGGGACATGTAGTTTCAAAAGAAGGGGTGATAGTAGATCCTCAAAAGATTGAGGCTGTTAAGAATTGGGTTCGAGCAAATTCTGTGACTGAAGTTAGGAGATTTGTGGGGCTCGCTAGCTATTATCGTCGATTTGTGAAGAACTTTACTTCTATTGCCACTCACTTGACTAATTTGACCAAAAAGGAGATACCATTTAAATGGGCTGAAAAATGTGAGGAGAGCTTCCAAAAACTCAAGACTCTTTTGACCACCGCACCTATCCTAGCATTACCTGTAGAAGGTAAAGATTTTATTGTTTATTGTGATGTTTAACATTCTGGTTTGGGTGCTGTGTTGATGCAGGATAAGAATGTTATAGCTTATGCATAGCGTGAATTGAAGGTGCATGAGAGGAATTATCCAACACATGATTTAGAGTTGGCAGCAATAGTGTTTACTCTTAAGATCTGGCGGCATTACCTTTATGGTGTTAAGTGGGAGGTATTTACTGATCATCGCAGTTTGCAGCATGTGTTCACTCAAAAGGATTTGAATTTGAGACAACGAAGGTGGATGGAGTTACTTAAGGATTATGACGTCACCATTCAATACCATCCGGGTAAGACTAATGTGGTGACAGATGCTTTGAGTCGAAAAACGGTGAGTATGGGTAGTTTAGATTGCTTGAGTGTAACCAAGCGACCTTTGGCTAAGGAAATTCAGACTTTGGAGTCTAAATTCATGCAATTGGGCATCTCAGAAAGAGGTGGGGTGTTAGCTAGTATTGAAGTGAGGGCCACATTCATTGAGGAGATCAAGGCCAAACAATTTGAAAATGAGAATTTGGATGAGCTTAGAAAGAAGACTGCGATTGGTAAGGCACAAGAGACCACTCTTGATGAGGAAGGCGTACTTAGTTTCAAAGGAAGAATTTATGTTCCCCGAGTTGATGATTTGATTCAAAAGTTGTTGATAGAGTCTCATGGGTCACGATATTCTATTCATCCGGGTGTGACCAAGATGTATAGAGATTTAAAGCGAATTTATTGGTGGTCGAGCATGAAGAAGGATATAGCGGAGTTTGTGGCTAAGTGTCAGAATTATCAACAAGTGAAGTATGAACACCAAAGGCCTACATGTTTGCTTCAAAGAATGTCAATTACGGAATGGAAGTGGGAAAGGATAGCCATAGATTTTGTGGTAGGTCTTCCTAAGACTTTGGGGAAGTTTGATTCTATTTGGGTAGTGGTTGATAGATTGACTAAGTCAGCCCATTTTATTCCCGTGAGAATAGATTATAATGCTGAACAATTGGCTAAAGTTTATGTGAAAGAGATAGTGAGGTTGAATGGGGTGCCCCTTTCTGTCATCTCAGACCATGGTACCCAATTCACATCCAAGTTTTGGAGGAAGTTACATGATGAATTGGGCCTACAACTCACTTTTAGTACAACCTTACATCCACAGACAGACGGACAGTTAGAGAGGACTATTCAAGTGTTAGAAGACATGTTGAGGTCAAGTGTGATTGACTTTGGAGGGCATTGGGATAAATTCATACATTTGTGTGAGTTCTCTTATAATAGTAGTTATCACTCCTGCATAGATATGACACCATTTGAGGCACTTTAAGGGAGGGGATGCATAGTTTGGTTCGAGGCTGGAGATGTGAAACCTTTGGGGGTTGATTTAGTGAAGGATGCTCAAGATAAGGTAAGGAGTATTCAAGCTAAGCTTTTAGCGGCCCAGAGTAGACATAAGAAGTATGCGGATCATAAGGTAAGAGACATGACATTTCAAACTGATGAGAATGTTCTTTTTAAGGTATCACCCATAAAAGGGGTGATGAGATTTGACAAGAAAGGTACGCTAAGTCCGCGATACATTGGTCCCTTTAAAGTTCTTGAATGTGTAGGACCGGTGGCGTATAGATTGGCTTTACCTCCTAATTTATCGAGAGTTTATCCGGTATTTCATGTGTCCATGTTGAAGAGATACCATGGTGATGGGGATTACATCATTAAATGGGACTCAATTATGTTAGACAAAGACCTCCAATATGAGAAGGAACAAATTGCAATTCTTAATCGGGATGTGTGCAAGTTGAGGACCAAAGAGATATTGTCCAGTTGAGGAAGCTACTTGGGAAACCGAGAGGGACATGCGAGACAAGTATCCCCAATTGTTCGGCGATTCAGGTACTATTTCATTCCTTCATTAGCCTGTTTTTCCTAAGTTTGTTACTCAGGGACGAGTGATGGGTAAATTGGTATCTATTGTAACGAGCGGGTTCCGTCGTTATAGAAAAGCCAACGGGAAAACTTTTTTGTAGTAACTTGGAATTTCCCAACCTAGTCCAGATTTGGAAAAGATCAGAGTCGTTGAGGTGTAGGAAAATCTGGTAGCAATCGTGTGATTTAAATATGAATTTGATTACATGAGTAGTTAGATAAGTCATTAAGGAATCCATACAACTTTACGAAATTGAATTCAGGCGAGCAAAAATCCCGAAATTGATCTTAGTGTGAACGGTATTTTCTGAGCATCGTTGGTTAAAGGTGTGTTGTGAAATGGGGGTCTTGGAATTATTATAATAGCTCACTGTTTCGTGCAAGCCGCTTTGGTGGTGGTTTTGGTCGCTCTGGCGGTGCCGTTGTAGCGGGCTGAGGGTCGCTGTGACGGGCCAGATGTGACTTAAAGTTGTAAATAAACCCCAAAATGACTTTATGTTTTGAGGTAGGTGATGATTGTGACTCTATGATTGTGTGATGTATGTTTGTTCTTGCTTCATTATGATACGTGTATGTATATGAATGTTGGATTATTGATTACACTTGTTGTAAATGAGATAGATGAATGATGGTTACCATGAAATCATGACTTAATTGTATGATCTTGAGGATATACTTGTGATTGTAATTGTGGGGTGTTGAATGTCTCGGTTGCCACGTTCCGGCATAACTAACTTGGATTGGTTGCCACGTTTCGGCATAATTATGGGATCGGTTGCCACGTTTTGGCATAATCATTGGATCGGGTACCACGCTTCGGTATGCAAACTGTTTGGTTTTGGGTTCCATGAGAGGACCAATGACTTGTCATAGTTGTGTATCATTGAGAAAATGTGAAGTTGTTCATTGCTCGTATTTGTTGATGATATTGTATATGTTCGATATATGCATGTGATTATATTGTTGTATTGACTAATGTATGTTACATTTAGTGGGATAGCCGTGTGATCCTACCAGTACACTGTGGTTGTTTACTAATACTGCACTTGCTCTTATTTTTGTTGAGTACAAAGCATCTTTTGGCGGCTATTGATAGACCTCGCTTAGAAGATCAGTGATCGTTCGAATTCAAGGGTGAGCCAATTCTTTCGGGCTGCCATGGATTCTCTTTCGTCTATGTCCACATTTCGGACTTAGACTTTTCTAGTTATTTATTAGTGCATTAGTTTGGAGTTGTATCCCTTCTTGTTTAGACTTGTTGAACTTTAGATGTTTTGGTACATTGACTTTCAGGTTCTAGGTTATTTCTTCCGCATTGTATTTGTTAGTTGTTAGATCTTTTGAAAGTTTATGGGAACTTCAGTTTTTAGATATTATTCATGTTTTGGTATCCTTAAATGCTTTAGTTTTTGGTTTAGTTGCTTGGTTTGGGTTGTAGTAGTGGTTCTCCCACCGAAGGGTTAGTGTGGGTGCCAATTACGACGGTCTGGGTCGTGACATATATGGTTGATAATTTTAAGAATAAAATAATGAACGAACTTTTATCTTGACAAAAAGTTAATCTTTACGAGCATAGTATTAAAGAGCTTCCAAAAAACTATGCAATGATTGGAGAAAAAAAATAGAATTTCTTCACTTCAAAGAAAAAGAAATATCCTAACATTAATAGGCCAAAGCGCGTTGTGAAAACAACCTATTGAAGGGCTACTAAACAAACAAATTTGATTATGCACAAATTTACAGAGTCGTGCATTCTCAAAATGCATGCATCTGATATAAAGCTCAACGATTGAGTTCTAGGTAGGATTTACAGCAAAATTGACAAGTCATTCAAAGGTCCACGAAGGAGGATCATGAGCAAGAAGATGATGGCAGTTTATTAGCTTAATTCCCCTGCTTTTTTGTATGTAGTATACCAATTAGTGATTATACGAGCAATTCCCCTTCTTTTTTATACGAGTAAAAATTGATTATTCCATATGGATTTTAGTGACAAAGCTAGGCTATATATATATATATATTAACCTAGCTAGTTTATTAGCTTAATTCCCCTACTTTTTTAAATGTAGTATACCAATTACTAAAAGGGAAAAAGGTCTGAAAAATACTCTAACTTTGGCCGAAATTGCTGTTACAATACCAAACTTTATGGTGGACCTTTTACCTCTTGCATTATTTAATAGTGTATTTTAAAGGTATATATGTGTCCACGTGGACACGTTACTATTTATAATTATGCAATATTTATGATGTCCACGTTGGAACATATATAGCTTTAAAATACACTATTAAATAGTGCAGTGTGTAAAAGGACCTTTATAAAGTTGGGTATTGTCACGCCCCGAGCATACACCTTGGAAGTGGCCGGCACTCGGAGACCATTGCTGTCCCCAAAGCGAACCCTTGGCCTGGCTACTTAACTCAGCGGAAGACTTAACTCAACAGAATAAACTCAAATAATACTTTAAATGATAAAGTCTGGCCAATATGGCAACTATGTCTCAAAAGCAAATATTTGTAATTACATAGATAAGAGACTCAACTACTGCCTGACTGTCTATGAAGCCTCTACAAATACTGAGATGGATGTTGGGACAGACCCCACAACATCCTCAAAAAGAAAACTAAAAAAAATGAATAAAAGAGTCCTCCGGAATGCAAGGAGGCTCACCACTGACTCTGGAGTGCTCAACTAGATCAACGATGCGCTGGATGCTGATCCTGGTTACCTGCGTCTGCATCACAATAAGATGCAGCATCAATACATTGAATGTACGAATATGTGAGTTGGAATGCTAAACAACAACTTAAGCTTGAAAGGAGTAAGAAGGAACACTTACCTTGGCTCTGTACAACTCATGAATAACTAAACTCAATATAAAGCAATAAGACACATGCAATATATATAAAGCTTGTAAAACAGTATAAATAACTTAGTTCGTTAAAGATAAAGCAATAATAAACTCAATTTTACTTATATATAAAAGTAACATAACTTTTGTGGGAGTTTTTCTAACCGACAACCACCACTATGAGCCTAAGTGGTGATACATCGTCTTGCCCGCGCTGCCAGAACTATCCTATATTTTCCGTCATAGAGAACGCTTAACTTAGTGGATCCACTAGTCTATGCTAATAGCATCTTAAGGAGTCATCTAAAAAGTATGATCCTTTACTACCCATGATGGCTACATGGTTTATGGATACTTGAGTTAATATGAACTCACATCCCCATATCGTTGCTCAATACTACTCCCAAAATATACTTAGCTCATACTTTTAAAACAAATTCTTTTTTTAGTTTGAGATAATTACTCAATACTTAGCCCAAAGGCTCTTTAGGAAATCATAGTTCCTTTCTTGTTCAAATGTGAAAACATTTATAAACTTCTTTGGGAATACTTAGTTCCCTAACAAATTTTGAGAAATGAACTCAACTCTTTACTCTTTACTTTACTTGAAGCTGGAGCCTTAAAACGAATTTAAAACGTTTAATAAAGACTCTTGAAAACTTTGAGAAACTTTACTTTGACTTGCTTCTTAACTTCTAGACTTGACTTTCAACTTCTTAGACTTTGATCTTAACTTTCCTTGAATTGGATTATGGATTCAAGGTCATGATCTCATGTTTATGAATGATTTCATGATGTTTAGATGTACTTTAGAGTGTTAGAATCGACTAGGAAACATAGGTACATTGCTTGGAAACAAGTACTAAAAGATGGGGGAGGAATGGGGTGCACTGGCGTCCTTGGTGCTCTGAGAGGCGTGGGGCGCCAAACCCCAAACTTCATAGGCCTGTGTGGGGAGCGCTGGCTGGCGTGGCTCCCCAAGGACCAAACTTCAGAGACTGGTTTGGGGGGCGCTGGCTGGCGTGATGCCTCACCCTATTCCCCAGGTGTTTGACGACTTTTCTTCTCCGTTTTTCATCTCCAAACCGTCTAAACTTCCCTAGTTCTTTCCCCAATCACTTAGGATCATTATCACCTTCAACTTACAACAGATCTAACTCGAAAATCCACCCGGAAACACGAATAAAATCACTAAGAACCCTCAACAACACAACCAATCAAGAATTCGACAATTGTTCTTCAAGAACCTCACCTTTCAACATGTAAATAACTCCAAACCAAAGGATTTGAAACAAGTTGGTGTGTGGGTGAACTAACCCAATACAGAAAGATCTGACATACCTTAATAGGGATCACCCCCGATGAATATCCCTCGCAAGCTTGGATGACCTTGGCGAAATTCTAGCTTTCTTTTCCCGTTCTTTCTTTCTTTCTCTTTTCTCCAAGCCCTAAGCGTATTCTAGTTTTCCAAAACTGAATCAAGTTCTGTTTTTACCCCAATAAGCCCCTAAAATCAAATTAGGAAATTAATTAGAGAAAAGACTACTTTGCCCTTCCCTAAATCCGGATTGGGACTTTCCTCAATCCAACAACCCAACTTCCGAAAGTCATATCTCACTCATACGATGTCGAAATTGTGTAATCTCGACGGCGTTGGAAAGATCTCTCCAAGGGATTTCCAACCATATCAAAATATTCTCCTAACTCCTCCTGATCTAGGAGTTATGGCCATTTTAAAATGGCCAAAACTCACTTTCTTAACTCAGACAAAATTTCCAGATTTCCTTATTCTTTACAAAAAACAATATTTTCATATTTTAAACTCTTTATAGTCGTTTCTAGGTGCGATATGTTACAATATCTCCCCCTTGGGAACATTCGTCCTCGAATGAGCTTTATTTCACTAAGCTAAGGGTAGCAACATCAAGTTCAACACTCAATAAGCAAAAGCAAGTAACAACATGTATACTCATAATTTAGCTAGTACTAACAAGAGGATTAGTACCTTAATTTGAATTTTCTCCGGATTCAAAGAGATGTGGATATCTCTTCTTCATATCCTCTTCAACTTCCCAAGTAGCTTTTTCAACAAATTGGTTTCTCCAAAGGACTTTGACTGATGCGACCTCCTTTGTTCTCAACTTGCAAACTTGGCGATCTAAAATCTGGACCGGAATCCCCTCATAAGATAAATTATCCTTAATCTCAACATTTTCAGTTTGCACTATCAATGAAGGATCTCCCATGCACTTATTCAACATAGATATGTGAAATACCGGATGAACCGCCGCTAATTCCTGTGGTAGCTCCAACTCGTAAGCTACACTGCCAATCCTCTTGGCTATGCGATAAGGTCCAATATACTGGGGACTATGTTTCCCCTTCCTACCAAACCTCATGACACCCTTCATGGGTGAAACCTTCAAATAAACCCAATCATCTACTTCAAACTTTAATGGCCTTCTCCTAACATCTGTGTAGGATTTTTGACGACTCTGTGCCGTTTGCAACCCTTCTTGAATCACTTTAACCTTCTCCATAGCTTGATGGACTAAATCTGGTCCTATCAACACTGCTTCACTAACTTCAAACCATCCAATAGGAGATCTGCATCTTCTCCCATAAAGAGCTTCATAAGGAGCCATCTGGATGCTAGAATGATAACTGTTGTTGTAAGTAAACTCTATGAGAGGCAGGTGATCATCCCAATTCCCCTTGAAATCAATCACGCATTCCCTCAACATATCTTCTAAGGTATGAATGGTACGCTCTGCTTGCCCATCTGTCTGAGGATGAAATGCAGTACTTAAATTCACCTTCGAACCCAAACCTTTCCAGAATGGGCAGTAAATTGTGCACCTCTATCTGAAATAATGGAGACCGAAACTCCATGGAGTCTTACCACTTCTTGAATATATATCTTAGCATAATCTTCTGTCGAATGGGTAGTCTTTACAGGCAAAAAGTGGGATAATTTTGTCATTCTGTCGACAATCACCCAAATAGAATCATGTCTGCGAGACCTTGGCAAACCTGTGATGAAATCCATATTAATCATCTCCCACTTCCATTCTGGAAGTTCTATATTCTGCGCCAAACCACCTGGTCTTTGGTGCTCGACTTTTACTTGCTGGCAATTTGGACACTTAGCAACAAACTCTGCAATGCCCTTCTTCATGCCATTCCACCAATACACTTCTCTCAAATCGCGATACATCTTTGTGGAACTTGGATGAGTGGAATATCTGGAGCTATGGGCTTCCTCCATGATCCTCTCTTGAAGTTCATCCACCATTTGTACACACAATCTACCTTGATATCTCAATACACCATCTCCCCTTTATTCAAAAGCTAATACTCTTTGCTTATGAACATTTGCCTTTAAGTCTAGCAAAATGGGATCTTGGTCTTGCTTTTCTTTTACTTCTGACACTAGTGATGATTCAGCTCCGTTCTTCACCACTATTCCTCCTTCTGTGGAATCGATAAGTCTGACTCCCAGGCGTGCAAGTCTGTGCACATCTTTGGCTAACTCCTTCTTTTCTTCCTCAACATGGGTGGTACTACTCATGGATAACCTTCTTAAAGCATCAGAACCACATTAGCCTTACCTGGGTGATAAAGAATACTCATGTCATAATCCTTGAGTAATTCCAACCACCTCCTCTGTCTAAGATTGATCTCTTTCTTAGTGAATACATATTGCAAGCTCTTGTGATCAATGAATATATCAACATGAACACCATACAAGTAGTGTCGCCAAATCTTCAAGGCAAAAACTACAACATCCAACTCTAAGTCATGGGTTGGATAATTCTTCTCATGAACCTTCAATTGTCTGGAGGCATAAGCTATCACCTTGCCATTCTGCATTAACACACAACCCAAACCAACTCTGGATGCATCACAATACACCACAAAACCTTGAGTACCCTCTGGTAAGGTCAAAACTGGGGCACTAGCCAACCGCTTCTTCAATTCCAAAAAACTTTTCTCATAAGATTCAAACCATTGAAATTTCATTGTCGTTTGAGTCAACTTGGTCAAAGGAGACAAAATAGACGAGAACCCCTCTACAAACCTTCTATAATAGCCAGCTAAACCCAAGAAACTCATAATATCAGTTGGAGATGTGGGTTTAGGCCAATTCTGCACTGCCTCAATTTTCTGAGTATCAACTCTAATACAATCACCGGAAATAATATGGCCCAAGAATGCCACAGACTCAAGCCAAAACTCACACTTAGAGAACTTGGCATACAACTCTCTATCCTTCAAGGTCTGAAGAACTATTCTGAGATGACTAGCATGATCTTCTTCATTCCTTGAATAGATTAGTATGTCATCAATGAAGACGATGACAAACATATCTAAATAAGGTTTGAAGACTTTGTTCATAAGATCCATGAACGATGCTGGTGCATTGGTCAAACCAAATGACATGACTAAGAACTCATAATGACCATAACGGGTTCTGAATGTTGTCTTAGGAATATCACATTCCCTTACTTTCAACTGATGGTAACCTGATCTGAGGTCAATTTTTTAGAAACAGGTGGCACCCTGAAGTTGATCAAATAAATCATCTATCCTAGGAAGAGGATACTTATTCTTGATGGTAACCTTATTTAATTGACGGTAATCTATACACATCCTAAGGGAACCATCTTTCTTTCTCACAAACAAGACCGGAGCTCCCCAAGGTGAGACACTTGGTCGAATGAAGCCCTTATCTAATAAATCTTTCAACTGCTCTTTCAACTTAGCTGGTGCCATTATGTATGGAGAAATAGAGATAGGACGAGTATCTGGAATAAGATCTATACCGAAGTCTATCTCTCTCTTAGGAGGGACTCCGCGAAGATCACCTGGAAAGACTTCTGGAAACTCTCTTACTATAGGAACTGACTGAATGGGAGGTACCTCAACACTTGAGTCATTAACTCGGACTAAGTGATAGATACAACCCTTCAAAACTAACTTTCTCGCCTTAAGGTGTGAAATGAAATGACCCTTAGGCACAACTGAACTACTACTCCACTCCATGACTGGCTCATTAAGAATCTGAAACTTGACAACTCGAGTTCTACAATCTATTGATGCATAACAGGCATGAAGCCAATCCATACCTATAATGACATCAAAATCTACCATGTCTAATTCAACTAAATCAGTCATGGTGTCTTTATGATTGATGGAAATGATACAATCACGATAAACTCGCTCAGCTAGAATAGACTCCCCAACAGGTGTAGAAACATAGAAAGGTTCACAAAGTTTCTCAGGGATAACATCAAACTTATTTGCAACATAAGGGGTCACAAAAGATAAACTTGCTCCTGGGTCTAGCAAAGTATAAACATCAAAAGCAAAGACTTTGATCATACCAGTGACAACATCTGGAGAGTTCTCTTGCTCATGGCGACTGGTGATTGCATAAAGGCGGTTTGATCCTCCGCCAGTACCAGAAGTAACTCCTCTAGGTGCTTCCCTGTCTGGTGGAGCAACTGATGAAGATTGAGCTCTATTTCCTGGATTTCCACTACCTTGCTTATTATTAGGACACTCTTTCAAGAAGTGTCCCTCTTGTCCACACTTGAAACAACCTGTCAAGCCATCACGACACTTACCTGGGTGGGTTCTCCCACACTTAGCACATGCAGGAGCCCAACTACCTCCTTGTGCCACACTACCCTGGGACTGGGCTGGTTTAGATCTGAAGTTCTGTGAATTCTGACCATAATATTTGCCTTTGTTTCGAGGTGCAGGTGCACTAGCAGATGATGGAGCAGGCCCCTTTTGCTTATGTTGAAAGGACGAATGATTCACATTGCCTTTCTGCTGCCCAGACTCATTCCCTGTCTTCGCTTTCTTACTTCTGAACTCTTCCCTGTCTCTCAGCTTCTCTTCCTCAACCTGCTGCACATAAACCATCAACCTTGATATGTCCATGTCACCTATCAGCATCGCTGCCCTTCCCTCTTTGCTTGACAGACGACCCAAGCCAGCAATAAACAAGCTCATTCTGTTCCTCATGTCCTTAACCATTTCAGGCGTATAGTGGGACAACTGGGTGAACTTCAACCCATACTCATGCACACTCAAGGAATCATGTTTCAGTGTAAGAAACTCTCGTACCTTAGCCTCCTTCAGTTCTTGGGGAAAGAAACGCCCCAAGAAGGCTTCTTCGAAACAAGCCCAACTAGCAGGTGGTGCATCCTCAGGTCTACCCCCTCCACTGATCGAACTATGTTCTAGAAACATCTTTCAGTTGATATGCAGTTAGTTCAACCCTTCCTGCATCAGCAACATGCATCACCTCAAAAACCTTCTTCAGTTCCTCAACAAAATTTTCCGGATCTTCAGTAGTGACCGAACCAGTGAAACTTGGAGGATTCATTCTCAAGAATTCGCGAATCCTCGAAGTGTCAGCCTCATATTGCCTTGGTCCTCTTGGCTGCCCAACCTGGTTAGTCACAGCTTGGCTCAGCATCCGTATAGCCTCACGAAATTCGGCATTAGTGACCTCACCTTGAGGTTGCACGTTTGGTGCATTAGGTACCCCTTGCTCTTGTGGTTCAACATATCTCCTAGCTGGACGACCTCGTGCTGCTCTTCGTGGAGGCATGGTTATCTGAAACACGTACAAACACGAATTAGAGGGAAACTTTTAGAGATAAACTCTAACGCATGAGATGGATATGAAGGAAGTGAATAATTTCCTAAATGTTGCAATCTCCTAATTATAGATGTGGCGCGCTTCACACCGATAACTAGGACTCTACAGACATGGCTTCATAGACTCCTTAGGACTCTTGAACTCTATGCTCTGATACCAAGTTTGTCACGCCCCGAGCCTACACCCTAGACGTGACCGGCACTCGGAGACCATTGTTGGCCCCAAAGCGAACCCTTGGCCTGGCTACTTAACTTAGTGGAAGACTTAACTCAACAGAATAAACTCAAATAATACTTTAAATGATAAAGTCTGGCCAAAATGGCAACTATGTCTCAAAAGCAAATATCTGTAATTACATAGATAAGAAACTCAACTACTGCCTGACTATCTATGAAGCCTTTATAAATACTGAGATGGATGTTGGGACAGACTCCACAACATCCATAAAGAAAACTAAAAAAAAAATGAATAAAAGAGTCCTCCGGAATGTAAGGAGGCTGACCACTGACTCTGGAGCGCTCAACTAGATCAACGGCGCGCTGGATGCTCATCCTGGTTACATGCGTCTGCATCATAATAAGATGCAGGCCAACTGGCATTAGTACATTGAATGTACGAGTATGCGATTTGGAATGCTAAACAACAACTTAAGCTTGAAAGGAGTAAAAAGGAACACTTACCTTGGCTCTGTACAACTCATGAATAACTAAACTCAATATAAAGCAATAAGACACATGCAATAAATATAAAGCTTGTAAAACAGTATAAACAACTTAGTTCGTTAAAGATAAAGCAATAACAAACTCAACTTTACTTATATATAAAAGTAACATAACTTTTGTGGGAGTTTTTCTAACCGACAACCACCACTATGAGCCTAAGTGGTGATACATCGTCTTGCCCGCGCTGCCAGAACTGTCCTATACTTTGCCGTCATATAGAACGCTTAACTTAGTGGATCCACTAGTATATGCTAAAAGCATCTTAAGGAGTCATCTAAAAAGTATGATCCTTTACTACCCATGATGGCTACATGGTTTATGGAGACTTGAGTTAATATGAACTCGCATTCCCATATCGGTGCTCAATACTACTTCCAAAATATACTTAGCTCATACTTTTAAAACAACTTCTTTCTTTAGTTTGAGATAATTACTCAATACTTAGCCCAAAGGCTCTTTAGGAAATCATAGTTCCTTTCTTGTTCAAATGTGAAAACATTTATAAACTTCTTTGGGAATACTTAGTTCCCTAACAACTTTTGAGAAATGAATTCAACTCTTTACTCTTTACTTTACTTGAAGCTGGAGCCTTAAAACGAATTTAAAACGTTTAATAAAGACTCTTGAAAACGTTGAGAAACTTTACTTTGACTTGATTCTTAACTTCTAGACTTGACTTTCAACTTCTTAGACTTTGATCGTAACTTTCCTTGAATTGGATTATGGATTCAAGGTCATGATCTCATGTTTATGAATGATTTCATGATGTTTAGATGTACTTTAGAGTGTTAGAATCAACTAGAAAACATACGTACATCGCTTGGAAACAAGTACTAAAAGATGGGGGCCTGTGTGGGGCGCGCTGGCTGGCGTGGCGCCCCAAGGACCAAACTTCAGAGACTGGTTTGGGGGGCGCTGGCTGGCGCGACGCCCCACCCTATTTCCCAGGTGTTTGACGACTTTTCTTCTCTGTTTTTCATCTCCAAACCCTCTAAACTTCCCTAGTTCTTTCCCCAATCACTTGGGATCATTATTACCTTCAACTTACAACAGATCTCACTAAAAAATCCACCCGGAAATACGAATCAAATCACTAAGAACCCTCAACAACCCAACCAATCAAGAATTCGACAATTGTTCTTCAAGAACCTCACCTTTCAACATGTAAATAACTCCAAACCAAAGGATTTGAAACAAGTTGGTGTGTGGATGAACTAACCCAACACAGAAAGATCTCACATACCTTAATAGGGATCACCCCCGACGAATTCCCCTCGCAAGTTTGGATGACCTTGGCGAAATTCTTGCTTTCTTCTCCCGTTCTTTCTTTCTTTCTCTCTTCTTCTAGCCCTATTTGTATTCTAGTTTTCCAAAACTGAATTAAGTTCTGTTTTTACCCCAATAAGCCCCTAAAATCAAATTACGAAATTAATTAGAGAAAAGACTACTTTGCCCTTCCCTAAATCCGGATTGGGACTTTCCTCAATCCAATAGCCCAACTTCCGAAAGTCATATCTTACTCATACGATGTCAAAATCGTGCAATCTTGGCGGCGTTGGAAATATCTCTCCAAGGGTTTTCCAGCCATATCAAGAGATGCTCCTAACTCTTCGTGAGCTAGGAGTTATGTCCGTTTGAAAATGGCCAAAACTTACTTCTTTAACTTAGACAAAATTTCTAGATTTCCTTATTCTTTCCAAAAATCAATATTTTCATATTTTAAACTCTTTATAGTCGTTTCTAGGTGCGAGATGTTACAGGTATTGTTACAGCAATTTTGATTAAAATTCGAAAAAGGGCTGAAATATATTCAAACATTGACCGAAATCATTGTAATAATACCGAACTTTAGAAAGGGCCTTTTACCCCTGTACTATTTAATAGTGTATTTTAAAGGTATATATGTGTCTACATGGACATCATAAATATTGCATTATTATAAATAGAAACGTGTCCACGTGGGCACATATATACCTTTAAAATACACTATTAAATAGTGCAGGGGTAAAAGGTCCTCCATAAAATTTGGTATCGTAACAACATTTTCGGCCAAAGTTGGACTACTTTTGAGATCCCTTTCCCTAATAAAATCATTTTTATAAGAATAAGTTGTAATTTTTTATTATTCTATTGCTTTTAGTTACCTTTAAAATTACGGAAATTTTCAAAATATGGATTGAAATCTTCATGTTCAACAAACAAATGTTTATCCAGTAGAACAAGTCATCATTGTTTAGCTTCAAATTTTTATTTTCGAATCATTTTTTACTTTTTGCATTACTACGTATTTGACTCGAAGATCTTTATCCAATACAAATTGAATTAGATTTGTAACCCCAATGAAACAATAACAGATCAAAATTCAATGTATCTTCGTGGACAGATTGACGAAACTCGGAAGAATTCATTGTATTGATGTTTTACTGTTAACTAACTTTTTTTTTTAATGAATTATATGAAATGGTATGACAATGCAAGAACTATTTGCATTAAAAATATTTGTAAAACCAACAGAATTGATTAAATGAGTATTTTGATAAATTTTATTAGGGTGTCAAATGAGCGGATTGAGATGATATTTGAGAGATTAAAATAGGCTGAATTAGAAATTGAGTTGGGTCATGACCTACTCAAATTCTTAGGACTAAAATGGGCTAAAGGTTTGCTTGGGTCATGACCCCTCAAATTGACCTGCTTAATATCAAGAATTTTAACATATTACTCAAGTTCTTTAGAACATCCGATGCTTGACTCGAGGTAGGTGATGATTTTTGTTTTCCAGTTTATGTTATATGTGTCTATTAACTACGCCATTAGTAATGTATGTATGATATATGATTAGAGAAATTGGGAAGATATGATATGAAATGAAAGATGTTGATAATTGCATGCAATGATGTGTTAAATGAATGCACATGTATGATTGTGATTCATTGTGGTTGTGATTATGTTTCGTGTTGATGATAAGGATCAGGTGCCCACCGATACATATTAAAGAGTATTTTGATAAATTCTATTAGGGTGTCAAATGAGCGGATTGAGATGATATTTGAGAGATTAAAATAGGCTAAATTAGAAATTGAGTTGGGTCATGACCTACTCAAATTCTTAGGACTAAAATGGGCTAAAAGTTTGCTTGGGTCATGACCCTCAAATTGAAATTAAAGAGTTATCGAAAAAAACAAGACAATCTTTAATAAACGAACAAAATAGGAAATTAAAGTAAGAGAAAGTGCATCATTCATGCAATTCATCTCATCCCAATATATCCACCTTCAAATAGAATTCATGGCAGCTGTGTATTTTTTTCAAAAAAAATATCAAGAAATGTCATCATCATAACCATTAAAGAGTGATCTTGTCACTTGTCTGTTGTCAGTCTCAGAATGGAGAACCACATCCGGCGAGAAAAATTATTATGTGTGGCACAATTATGATGTGGAAGACAAAATGGGGAAACTAAGCAAATATTCCATAAAAGCTAAATAATTACAAATATATACCCTTTTATATTCATACTCCACTAAATAATTATACTATATACCCCCTCCTCAATTAATTTCACTTAACTAATACTTTAAAGCTGATAATTTCGTTTAACATATAATAAATCAGTATCATATACTTTATTGGTATCATTAAGGCTGATAATTTCGCTTAATTGATACTAAATCAGTATATGGAAAAATGCATAAGT
>JAJOOS010014772.1:0-10773 GCA_029582725.1 Solanum chiquidenum | reverse complement strand
ATATATATATATATATATATGTTTTATATAGTTATGTATATAATTAATGCATTTTATGAGTATTCAAAAATCATGTTGAAAAGATTTTATATTTTAAATAATTTATTAGTAAGGGCCATAATTTTGAATTAATGAATTTTATGAAATTCAAAATACTTTCAAGTTATTTTTAGAGTAATTTTATAATTTTTGATAATTTTAAATATGTATATTTTACAATCACGTTATTCTATAAATATTTGAAAATCATCACAAAGATTTTACATTTTTAGTTAAATATTTTATTAGTTTGCGTTAAGTTATTGTTATAATTTCGAGTTAATTAGTTTGTAATTAGTTATTTTATAACAGAAGTAATTATTATATTTCATTAAGATTAAGAAGCTCGTTAATTAAATAATATTAATTCGTCTAAATTAAACTCAATATGTTTATCTCTTAAAAGATCTAACCCCTTTTCTTATTTGGGCCAACTTTCAGCAGCCCACTTTTTGCAATTTCCAGCCCATTTCTCCCTTTTCTACATTAACTTCAGCAGCCCAACTTCATAACAATTCCCAGCCCAACAATACAATACACAACGTACAACAACAGCAAACCAACCCCTCTGCGTCTTCTTCTCCAGCAGTATGCGACCCGATCCAAACAACCCCATACTCGTCTTCTTCTTCTGCTTCACGTGACAATCGAAATCCCAGCGGAAATCGCGCTGCAAACCCGAAAATTTCATCCAACTATCCTGCAGAATCCATACCCTGCAGACCCACCACCCTCACGTCTCTTTTTCCCCTTTCTAAGGGATTTTCAAATCCCTTCCACTGTTGTTTTGAAAATGGGCAGAAGGAATTCAAATTTTAAATTCGAAATTTCACCCGTTTTCCCCCACATCGATTCCATTATCCCCTCTATATAAACTCATCTCTTTTACTGTTTTAAGAGAGTTTTTTTTGGGGAGCGGAAACAGAGAGAATAGCTTAAGCAAAAGTTGATTTGAATACACTCGAGATACACTCTAGAATAGAGAAGTTGACTCGTTTGTAATCTTATTTCCATTTCTTTTTGTGTTTCCCATTGTTCTTTTACGAGTCATTCGAATTCGAAATAGTCGTTTAGATTCTGACTCAGTTCCTGTTTGCCGTCCGTCTTCACGTTAGTGTAAGTGGTGAGGTCGTCTTCGAGATCGTCTCGTCTCCGTTTCGCTGCCCGAAAAGAGGTGATTTCTCTTCTTAATTTTGGTTTATTTGGTTCTTCACTGTTTCAGCTTTCATTTAAGTGTCCTTAATGGTTTTTAGCTTTTAATATCTAAATCAACTTGATCATTATCTCTGTTATTTCGTAACTTGTTCTTGTTGGATTTATGAAGTTGTCTGTGATCGAATGTCATCCTTAATGTTATCATTTGTTTATTTCATCCTAGTTTGGTCACTTTTGCTATGAACATTAAAGAAGCTATGTTAAGCTCAATTCAGTTTCATGGAACTAATTACACTCTCGTCTCCATTTAGCGCTATAACCTTCGATTTTGAATCTATGTTGTTAATGTTTTAGCTTAAATTCAGTCTCATCCTAGCCTATGGTGTGTGATTTTCGTTGGATATTTGTTTCAGCTCATAGGCTGCCTCTTGAGTTTTACTTTTCATTTTACTCATTTTAGGTGTGTTATAGGGTGTAAATCTAAGTATTCATGTTATGTTTATATTTCTCTGATCTGGGTTCTCTGATTATTAATGCCTCGTGAAGCTTTATTATGTTGAAGGATTGGTGTTTCAATTCTCTGAATATAAAATGCAGTTTATGCGTGATCGTCCTCTAATTTCACCTCGTTATTTTTTTTAGTTACCTAGTTTGGTTCAAACCCATATGTTTTGGATTCGTTCACATTTGACTTGTCTTATGATTCATGGTTTGAATCTGCTCCAAGTAACTGCTCTTATCTACTAATTTAGTGTTTAATTTGAAGTCCTCATTGCTTATCTTGATCTATTTCTTTTAATCGATTTCCTGATTTATTTATCTTGAGTCCTCTTTAAAATTAAGTTTCGTTCAAATATTTGTCTAAATATGTGTTGGGTTAGTTGCAAAGATTTATTCATCTGAATAGGTTGAAAATGGTTGGTCCGCTTACTTTAGATGTCAAAGGCTAGTAAGTTCATGTCTAAATAAATAATTCTTATTCAATCTTTACTGATGATGTTGTGCATGCGTACATATTTGTAAAGTTCACTTGGTCATCTGCCCTGAAGGTGGGTTATTTAGTCATAATATGTGATTTTAATGCACTAGTTTTCTTTGACAAAGAATAATAATGTTGCGGTTATATTCTAATACTCCTTATTATTTTCCTATGCATGGTTTGTTCTCCAAATGAGTTCAATTGGACTCACGTTTCCCCTGCATCTTCATGTCGGGATGGAACTTAACAAAACCTTCTTTATCGAGTCAGCCTCGTCACTCATCCGAAAGGGAAGCTTAAATAATAGGTTTTGAAAGGCTGAAACATAGCTTGTATTCACTGATATACGGCGATATACACCAACATATATGGTAAAAACGCAGTAGCCACAGGTTGAGGTCGGGAATAAAAAATGCAGGTGTCCGGAAGCAAGAAATACATGAAAAAGGGCTGAGAAATGACCGATATACACCGATATACATCAACTGTATACCAAAAACGGGTTTAGTATTAACCCCAAATTTTTTCAGCAAAATTGGCCCAAAAAGGGGGCCCAAATTCATTTCTCCTTTACCTTTAAATTATTTAATTGTCTTTATTTATTGTTTGTTTTCCTATCATTAACTCTAACATTAGAATTGTTAATTAGCTTAATTAGATTCCCCAAAAGATGAGTTATTTTCTTTGTGTTGGTTTAATTTTAATACATTTCATGTTTTTTTGTGTTCATTTATTTTATTTATCAAATGCCGGTCAAATTTTACTCCTTTAATTAAGTGAAATAGTTGTTCTTAAAAATATTTGTTATTTTAACGCTTTTCATTCAAATCATGTTTTTACTCATTTTAAAATGTTTTATGTTTAAGTATTTTTAAAAAAAAAAATAAACTTGGAAAATGTTAGTCAACTTTTTTAAATCAATTTAAAACATACTTACTTAGTCATTTTCTCGTAAAGGTTAGTCAATTAATATAAAATGATTTTCATACTTAAATTAATAAATTTAGTTTAAATTATTATTTTAAAAAAATTAGTCGAGTAAGTTCTAACTAATCTAGTTTTGTTAAAATTATAATTACTTGTCTCTAATTCAAATGTGTTTCAATTAAGGTCCCACTCTTTAGAAAGAAAAAAAAATTGCTCTTTGTTTAACTATTTTCTCAAAGTTAATCAAATATTGTAAATTATTATTTTTTATGTTAAATCATTTTCCCCAAGAATTAGTCAAAAAATATTTTAGTCAAGTCGCAGGTCAACCGCATGTTAGCGGACACTTCGAATGCTTAAACCCTTCTCGAAGTGTAAATTGAACCCCGAACCCTCTTTGGTATTTTCAAATGATTTCTTCTGTTTAAATCTTTGAAAATTATAAGTTTTCTTAATTTCTTTAAAAATTAAGTGGCGACTCTTTCTAAGTATTTTTCTCAAATTATTTTATACTTAGAACATCTCAAACAGTGATTTTTTCTAAAGTTAGGAAAATTACGGCGCGACAATCTCTAGGTCGGCCCTTATCAACGACTTGCACTTTAACTGTCCATTCTTTGATTTCGCTGATAACGACATTTATGATTAATCTTTCTGCCATGAGATGATCTACGATTATAATATTGTGATGTTGTTAGTGCATATAATAACAATATGAGCAAATAGAATATAGATAGTAACTGAGTTGCATAACATAATATAAAATGATTGAAAGGTAAAATTGTCAAAGAAAATAAGGGGAGTGTTTTACCGTAAATTACAGTAGTATCAATTTAGAGAAAAGCTTTTGCAATAATTTCGTCATAAACTATAATATGTGTACAACAATCATTTTTGTCCTCAACTGTTGGTGGTCTTATTAAAACTTTAACATAGTTAGAACTTTTAGCTCTTGATAATGCAACATATAGTTGGCCATAAGAAAAAATAGGTTCTCTCATATAAATTCCAACAAAATTTAGTGTTTGACCTTGAGCTTTGTTAATAGTCATAGCGTAGCATACGCGTATTGGAAATTGTGTTCTCTTAAATTGAAAGGGTATCTTTTCATCTTGTGATGTTAATAGTGATATTCTTGGAATAAATACATGAGTATCTTTGAAATCACCACTAGAAATTGTGGCACTGATAATATGTGATTTAAAGTCATTGCATGTTAATCGTGTTTCATTACACAAATCCACCGAATGATTTAGATTTCTTAGTAATATAATTGAATAATGTTTTTTAAAAGATAATTTGTAAGGAGGTGTTTTTTAAAGATAATTTGTAAGAAGGCAATCCTGGAGGGTTTAAAGTATGCATAAAGTCTTCATATTCACTTTGATCTTTTGGGTCTAGAGTTTCATCAACAATAATATATACTTTAATATTAGATGGAGATTGCATAATCAACATGTCATTTATTTCGTCAATAAAATCGTTTTTGATTGTTAGAATAGCGCGGGAAGTGATGAAAGAAATATTTGAAGCAGATGTATATAGATTGGGATAAACAAGTTTGAATAAAATATTTAAGGAATCTTTTTCATCAGTAAAAGGAATAATAAAAGAACGCGGAATTTTAATTTTTTCCTGGCTATTTATTTTTTCTTTTCCATGGCCAATTCTCATCAAATATTGGCAGAAGGCAGGATCTATTTTTGCTCGCATATTTTCGGACAGTTGGAGTTTTTCAAGTTCATTCCAAATTTTAGAGCAAAGTAAGTTTGCAGAAACAAAATCTTTTCTTTTACCACCACGAACAACATGCAGAGTTTACCTAAAATCGCCACTAAATACAACAACTTTTTCACCAAATAGAATATTTGTTTCCATTAAATCTTTGAGAAGCAAGTCTAGTGCCTCAATCATTTCCTTTTTTGCCATTGAAATTTCATCCCATACTATTAATTTTGCATCTCGAATTAAAGACGCTAATGAACTTTGTTTACTTATATTGCAACTAAAATTTCCATCAATTTCTATAGGTAATTTAAAACGGGAATGTGCTTTTCGACCTCCTGAAAGATGCGAGACTGCAACACCGGAACTTGTTGTTGCTAAAGCAACAAATCCTCGAAGTCTCACAGTAGCCAGCAACACACGATACAAAAAAGTTTTACCGATTTCACTTGGGCCATCAATAAAAAAAATTTCTTTATGTTTTATTATGTATATGCTTTATTTATTTATTTTGTTCATATTTAGTTGTTGTTGATTTATATGAATTAATTTTATGTCTTCCAAAGATTTCCAGCGAGTTGATGTTTTGTTATGATTGAGCTATTATGTTGACATTTATTATTATCATTTAGTTAGCAGGCTATTATATATTATTTTACATTATTTTTTTGGGTTAGTTTCATATGATTTTATGTTTTTCTTTAAAAAATATCAAGTTAAAATTAATCAATAAAAAAATCTTTTCGTTGATTTTCGAGGTTTTCCCATTATAAAAGACGATTTTTTTTAGTTTAACTTCACATTATACATTATACATTATACATTACAAGTTGGAATTGATTGTTGAAGAAATTTTCGTCGGCATCCAAGGTCTGTCCTGTAACACAAGACAATTTTGTTTTAATTATTATATCTTTCATTTTAATTTGATTCATTTTAATTAATTATTAATATTTTTACTAAGTGTATTTACAGGTACCCAAAGTTGCTTCACGAGAAAGTTATTCGAATGAAATTTGAATAATATTATTATTGACGATAGGCAAACACTAGGTTGTTTCTCATGTTATTGCTTTACTTTATTATTTATGTATATTTCATGTTCATTATACTTGTATGCTATTTTTATCTCCTCCTCAATTTGAAAAAAAAAATGAATTCAGTCGGGACTCATAATTGTGAATTTTGAAGGGTGCTAATATCTTCCGTTCAGAATCACTTGAACCCTTACCTAGAATCTACTGGTTTCGTATATTATTTTTGGTTAATTAATTAGTTGATTTCCTAATTATCCTAAAATTAAGTGGCGATTCTCTAAATTTCTTTCTAAAATTCTTGTAAATAAATTAAATTGAATTAATTATTATTTGTGAGTTCCCACAACGTTGCGCCTTATTTGTAAAAGTAGGGATGTCAGCACCAACTAGACAAATATTAATTAAATTATTAGTATTAGTTAAAAATTAAAGATTAAAGTATTACCATTCAAAAAAATAATATTATTTTGTTTAAAAAATAAAATTTAAAATATTTTTCTTATCCCACTCACTCACCTACTCTCACCGTACCCATCCATTAAATTTCTTTTATAAAAATATTATTTGTGTGTGTGTGTTTAGGAAAGTATTTCTACTTGTCGCAAGTTTTTTTTTTAAATGAAATTTTTAATTCTGTTATATTCGGTATGCAAGTAGAAAAATCTTTCCTAAAAACATACATATATCTAACCTAAATCGAGAACTTTTTTTTAAAAAAAATAAATAGAGTGGAGGGTCAGATGGGGTAGTAGATTCTTTTTTTCTTTTTAAAAAATAAAAATTATATTAAATTTTTTTGGGTGGAGTGGGTGGTTTGGAGGGGGGTGGGGATTGAAAGATTTTTTAAAATAAATAAATTAGGGGGCGAGGGATTATCGAGGGTAGGGAGAGGTGGTGGAGTGGGGTAAAGTTGGTAAAATTGAAAGCTTATAAATCTTGTGTAAAAAATCAACATCTTTTTTCAAGAAAATCTAAATCCAACAAAAGACCCATATGCTAAAATGCCAAAAAAAAGAAAGAGAGAAGAACACCCCTAAAAATAGTACCTGAAATCACAAAGATGAGAACTTTAGGAGGGCTTGCTTCAATACGAATTCAATTTTACATCTATTTGTATAAAAAAAAATTGAGTAATTGCAGGAGAGACGATAAATTTGAAAAGAAGAATTCATATGAGGGAAGGAAAAAATTACAATGTCAACTCTGTTTGGGAATAACAATAGTTTGGATAACTATGGGGAAAATTGAAATATACTTGGATAATTTTAGTATTAAATCAAGAGGTACAAATATGTCAAGCAAAAATTAAAGTTGAATACCTGAAATACCATTACAACAACTTGTTAATATTGATGACAGATTTGGTACTATTTTAGAGGGAAAGATTTTGTTTGGAAATTTGAAGTATAGTACAATCTAAACTCATGATGGTACAATTAAGCCCAACTCCAGTTAGAAAAGGAGTTCAACTCTCCTTTTTATATATATGTAGTAAAGTATATTTTGGGTACAATGCAACAATTCTGTTGCTGGGAGACCACAGATACAACTAAATTAAATAAGAATGGAAAAGAAAAAAAATCTTAATTCTCTGTATACGTAACAATCTACATCAATGTATATCTGCTTTAAAGTTGGAAAACAGAAGCTTTACCAAGTATTTGGTTAAAGTGAGGGGAAAAGAATCAATGTGTTGTGGTTAGGAATTATTCAAGAAGGCTGTTTGCAAGAGCTTAGGACGTAGTCCTCTAGAAATTGGGTAAGCTGTGAAGTATACAATTCTGGGTCATTTCTGAAATGATCAACGTGAGGTGTAGAAACGAAGTTGCAAGCTCTAACATCGCGACCAATTCTTCGTTGCTCTTCTACAAAGGACTCAACCGAAACTGCAGGAATGACTCTGTCGGCACTACTGTATATGTATAATTGAGGGCAACTTGGTTGCCGGGATGTCAATAGATCTAGAATGTCAGAAAGCCTCCTGCAATTTCATCCAACCATCAATGTAAGTACAAACACGAAACTATTTTTGGCACTTGCTATACACACTAATGACTTGAAAATGTAATTACAATCCATTGGTGAATGGACATGATATCAACAAGGTCTACTTCGCACATCGAGTAGAGTACAAAGACAAAAAGTAGATTTAATATTGGTACTTCTGTTAAAAATACTGCAGGCTGATAAACATTTGCAGAAAAGGTGATTCTGGAAGACATCTCCTTACCTATTTACGGTGGGAAGGTTCAAAACCACCTCAAAGAACTTTTCCAGTACTAATAGCAACGCTGCTTCAGTTACTGCAGGCTTAGTTTCAACAGAAGTTTTGGCTTCTATTGTCACATCTCTGTCGTTTAAAGTCATGATGCGTTTTGTTGCAACACTATTCTTCTTTAAAAAGGCAGCAGAGAATCCAGAAGCCCAGACCTTGATACAAACAAAGAAGGGAACATGACAAAATTAGTTTAACCTTACCAAAGCACAGATTAACATTTATTATATGCAACTAAACAAGTACTAGCTTCCCCTCCCTCCTCCTAATGTCCACAGCTGACCCCCAGGCCATCCCCCTTCCCTTGAAGACTAAATCAAGAATGAACAACTTCCACATTATCAAGTATAATATATTTTGAAAAGCAGGCTGCATGTCTAAGGCCTAAATAGAAGAAAGCAACATGATCGAAATAAGAGAACAGCAGTCTTGATAAGAGTACAAGCAACTGAGCAATTCCTAAATGGCTAAGCCCGGACTATATATGACACCTGTAATACTTGTCCAATAAAAGCATGACACGGTTGGATTTCAATAGAAATGTATGGCTCTTAACAATTGCACTGCATTAACCTTTGGAAATAAGACTCTGCTTGAAGATACACTATTCTGACACTTGCACATAAAATAGAATGATTTTTGCTCAGGTCTAATATCACCTGTAATTCGGATAAAGAGCCAATTTCGTAAGGGATTGAGCCACTTATATTATTCTCAGAGAGCCTCAGCTCATAGAGCTTCTGGTATTTTTGAAGAGTTGAAGGAATGGAGCCAAAAAGATTGTTTCATTGAAGATTCAAGACATTTAAACTTGTGAGATTTCCTGATTCTGGTGGTATGGCACCTAATAATCTGTTGTAACTGAGAAAAAGTTTGAGTTATTTTGGAGAGTTTCCAAGTTCTGCTGGAACTGTTCCAGTGAAGTTGTTGAATGAAAGATTGAACTCACCAAGACCTTCCATTCCTCCACAAACCATGTGGAAATTTTCCCCGAAAATTGATTAGATATAAGAAGAAAACGGCCAAGGTTTTCAGGCCAGCAAGGGAAGGTGCTAGATCTCCAGTCAAATTTTTGAACAATAAATCAAGACATCTGAGATCTTCAAGTTGTCCAAATTCAGAAGGGGGTTTCCCAGTGAAAAAATTGTTAGAAAGGCGAAGATGGGTCAGATTTTTGGACACCACTAGCTCAGATGGGATAGGACCAGAGAAGCTGTTGTTCGTCATGTCAACTGTCAGAGAATTTGAACCAGCTAGCGGAGAAATGTTTCCACTGAACTTATTGTGAGAAAAGTTAACTTTGCTGAGATTTTTCAGAAGGGAAAGATATTCAGGAAGTGGACCTTCAAAGCAATTGTTGTAAAGAGTAGTCAGGTCCAGCTCTGATAGAAATCTTAAAGTTGGTGGCAATTATCCTGAAAGTTTGTTATCAGCAAAGGCCAGTTTTTCATGCTTCCTGCAGTAGCCTAAGCTTGATGGGACTGGACCAGACAACTCATTCTGAGTTAGCTGAAAGATAACAAGATTCTAAGCCTACCAATGGCATCAGAAATAGAGCCTGAAAATTGATTAGCCAAGAAATCAATGCGTACTAAGCAATTTATCAATTCTCTTGGGGTAGTTACTGACAACTGGTTTCCATAGAGGTAGTTCACACAGCCTCTGAAGCTTTCCTATTTCCACTGGAATTCTTCCGGAGAAGCATGTTATGGATTAGGTACAAATCTTCCAAGTTAGTCAAGTTTCCTGTTTGAGGCAGTATATTTCCAGTAAAGTTGTTATTGTTGAAAAGGATGTGAGACTTTCTAGCCTGTCGAAGCCTCATGGAAGCATTCCTCCAAAGTTGTCACTGGAGAGATCCAGTAGTCGCAGGGACGTGTGCAGTTTTGTAGCTCCAAGGGGAAATTCCTCGATGGCTTATTCTCAGCCAGAATAAGTAGGCTTAAAGCTTGAACCGTGAAACAAAAGTTGCATAGAATGCTTCCTGTTAAAAAGTTGTCAGAGAGAGCTAAACTCTCAAGATTCTTTCACGTTATCAAGCATAAGAATAGTTTTCGAAAAGCAGGCTACATGGTTAAGGCCCTAAAATAGAAGAAAGCAACAGGATAAAAATACGAGAACAGCAGGTCCTGATTAGAATCCAAACAACTGTGCAATTCTGAATGGCTAAAACCTGACTATACAACACTTGTAATAGTTGTCCAATAAAAGCATGAAAAGGTTGAATTTCAATAGAAATGTATAGCTCTAAACAAGTGCTCTGCATTAACTTTCAGAAATAAGACTACTCTCCAAGAAACACTCTTCTGACACTTGCACATAAAAATGATATCTTATCATCACATAATTTTTGAGTCAGCAATACCTGTGGATCGGGAGCTGCGACAGGGGCAGAATCAACAATACAACCCTTAATCCTTCTCATTAAAGCATGATCTTGTTTCTGAAACTTTTCCAAAATGACACCATAACTGTAAGGCCAAGAGAATAAAAGAAGTCAATCAATAATTATCAAGCTAGTATTAAGGAAAATGTAAATAGTTATGTTTCTGTTCTCTTCCTAGACTAATGAGTATCATCAAGAACTCACGTTAACCATCCAGTATTGCTGAAAGTGTGGAAGACCAAGTTCTTTC
>JAJOOS010014771.1:0-11806 GCA_029582725.1 Solanum chiquidenum | reverse complement strand
AAATTCATATTTGTATGTTATAGCAAAGTTTGCATAATTGCGCTCCATAGCAAACATATATATGTATAATTCGCTATACATATACAAAGAAAACAGTTGTATAATTCACTATACATATACAAAAGAAAGCAGTTGTATACAAAAGATCAATTGTATAATCTGTGTATGTATAAAACGAGAAAGAGAGAAAGGCAAAAGAAAACTGGGCAGGGAAATATTTGTATTGTATAATTATAAGTGTATAGGACAAAAATATATGTATTTGCATGTGTATATACAATTTTTTCTCGCTTTATACAAACAGAAGCACAATTTATACATTTCGTTTCTGTTTGTATAAGCGAGAGAGGCGAGAGAGATTTGGGAGAGTGGCGAGCGAGATCTGGGAGAGGGGAGAGAGGGGAACGAAAATATATGTATATATACAATTTCCTCTCACTTTATACAAACACAAACGCATTTTATACATTTGTGTTTGTATAAAAGTGAGAGAGGCGAGCGAGAGGGAGAGTGGCGAGTGAGAGTTTGAGGGAGAGAGGCGACTGGCAAACAGTTTGCTACAGGGCACAATTAAATCAAAGTGTGGTTATACCATTTAATTTGAATTAATAGTGTGTCATTATGTATAATTTCCCCCAAAAAAAAGGAGTCAAAAGATCAAGACTATTTGTTTCTAAGGTCATGACTTAATTAATTATCATGTTGAAATTTATATGTTTATAAGATTAGTGATCACTTTCGTTTTACGCTATTGAAGTTGAAAAACTCACATGAAATTTGACATATTTTTTGTACAAAAGATAATTCTTGTTAACTTTGTTCAAATACTTCCTCTCTCCTTTTACCTTCATCACACTATCCAGACTTCTTAGTATGTTATATATTCTCTCATCTCAATTTTATGTTCTAGTATTTCATCTTGTTCTAGTTACCTCCTCCTCCTTCTTCTGATACTCTAAGATTTCTCCATTAGAATTATTCACGATTCAATTCTCAGTTGTAATTTAGTTTCAGTAAGTATAATATACGTCAGTGTTGTGTGAGAGATAAGTTTATTAGCCCATTTTCCATTCAACATCATTTTGACTTTAATTAGGAATATGTCTTCATATCAACCTTTGATTTTACCCTCTACAAATAACAAAAGTGGAAAGCACGAAGAAGGTTAAAAACAAGATTTGAATCCTCCAATACTTAAATATAGAATAAATATCTTAAAAAGTCGCTCAACTTCAAGAAATTATGTAGTAAAGTCATTCAACTTTGTTTTCTATCAATTTAAATCACTCAATTTGGGACTTGTAACTAATAAAATCACTCATTCAAAAAATTTCGACTTGACAAATGAATTACTCTTTTTATATATTCTTTTATTTATTTTTATTTTTATATAGAAAAAGTCTAAAAATAATATTAAAAAAACTTTCCAGGATTATTTTCTTCTATTCGTATTATATATTTTCTCATTCGAATATCATATGTTAAGTTCTCTGATTGACTAGTAGGACTTTAGAGAATTATTGTTTACTACTTGACTAATGAAAATAGTGAGTTGAAGGGTAAACGCTTAACACTCATAAAATTCTATCATTAGCTTTGTGCTCGTTATATTATATTATATACATAAATGAATATATATTTACTAAAATTCTGACAATTTTTAATGGGTTAAAATTAAAAATTTATAAATTAATACTAAAATGATAAGAAAAGAAGTTCAGTAACTTGGTAAACCTAATACCTTTAACTTTTTAATTAAAAAAAAAGAGGCAATTTAATCATCAAGACTTCAACGTCTCATGAGTTTTGCTCAGTTTCGGCTTTGGAAGTGTTTGTAAAGTTTGCAAATCTTCGTCTCTATTCGAAGGAAAAAATAAATTCTTCAATTCTATTTTAGTTGAAATCTAATTTTAGATGGGATGGTTGGTCAAGTGAGATACATGTCTATATGAGATTAAAAAATAATTTATTTTGTTAAGTCAGATTTTTTTTAATGATAAATTTGGGTGAGTAATTTTCTAAGAGAAAAGTTATAAGTTGAGTGACTTTATTGATACAACGCTAAGTTGAATGACTTTGTTACATGATTTTTCAAAATTGAGTGACCTTTTGAGTATTTACTGCTTAAATGTACAATAATGTTGCAACATATATATGAACCTACGATTGAATTCAAGTACAATAATGTTGTAATATATGGATCACTACAACTCTAACCTATGTTCGAATTCAAAGCACAATAATAATGTTGTAATATATGTCACTACAACTCTAACCTATGTTCGAATTCATGCATTTAAGCTAGTATAGATGAAATGAGCAGCTAGAGATACGGATGGTGTAACGGTTTTGATGTTAGGGGTATATATGATTATATAATATATGAACATTTAACAGTTACAATAATATATTATATAGAAAGAACTTGTGTTGGTAGGGATACGTATATATTTGTATAAAAAACAAGATTGGAATCTGCAAAAGAAAAATATGCTTTCATCTCCCGTGGTTCAACGAACATGTTTGCCACAAAAATAATTCACTGTAAAGGTACGTAGAAAGAAAGTGGAATAAAAGATGGCTGGCTAAAGTAGAGCCAACTTTATCACGGTCAAAACACAAATTTTTCTTTTTTTCACCAGCCACAAGTCATATTCTATTGTCATATCGAGAAAGGAAATTAATTAGACACACATAACTACCTACTAATCTTCTACTCTAATCCTCGACCTCTATATCATCCTATATGGTCATGTCCTGTGCCTGTGGGTGTGCCAAATCCTGTCGAATCACTTCTTGATCTGCAATACTTCTTCAACATACCTTTACTTGTCCTAAAAATAATCACGATAGTGAACCTCTATCTTTACTGCATCTCTGTGCATTTGCTCTTCACATGTCCAAATTATCTCAATCTCACCTCCCTTATCTCGTAAATTACTAGAGCCACTCTCATTGTATTCACGCCCTTCCCTAGTCATTAATTATTGCTCATCCCTCACTTTTTATGGTGAAATTTATGTCTTTATCCTCTAATATTATCTTTAATGTGCTATTTCGTTCATTTCAAATTCCGAAATCTTGTTTAGAATTTTCATATATATATATATGAAGATTGAGTGAACGCTTTGATACAATTCAAATTGGCAAGTAATAAGAGTGTAACTATTTTCCTTAATACACTTTGAATAATTTCTTGGGTAAAAATGAAAAAAAGTGTACGTTCTACTTGTGGAAATGCTTAATCTGTCACAAGTCTCAGGCAGAGGCAATTAAATTGATAAATAAATCCATTGATTCTCTTATTTCTGTTATTACGAAGTTCAATGATTCCTTTCTTATTCTTTATTATACGAAATGCTAAAATCTTTATCAAAACCCAATAAAGTTAGTATTAGAGCATATTCATATACAGTCCAGAAACAGCCTTTTTCTGTGTTGCCTATCATATACTAATATTATACATAAATAATAAAATAATTATTATCTTTTCAAAAATTAAACTAGCTTTTTTATATATATCCAGCTATATACATACCTTCTCATATTCAACATCCAATTATGTTTTTTCTTTCTTTCTAAAAATAAAAATAAAATAAGACTTATTTAATTTACCTGGGAAAACATAAATTCAAAGGGTTGACTAAAAAAAAAATCTACCATCGTCCGTGTGTTGTACCTTGTGCTACTTGGCTTGTGCAACAGTTAAATAAGTAGAGTGTATTGGGCTAAATGTAGCTTGTGCACTTGCATCCCAATGACGTGGCAAGATGGACCAAAATAACAGATACACCAGATATGATCATATAAAATTCTATCCACAATAAAAAATATTAGTTTCCATTATTAACGACATTTGAACGACAACCATTGATTGTATTTTTTTAAGGCTTGAGTGGAGCATTTTTATCGATTAATGTTTTACCTTCGTAACCTATATACGTACGCTATAAATAGTTTTTACACAATTATGAGACATCTAATACAAACAATACATAAATAGCTATATACTTAAATTCTTTTGCTCCAAGTTATTCATATTTAATTTTTTTCTAAATCTTTACTTTATATAGCATTTAATTATTATAATAATTCTGGATCTGAAGCTAAGATCACTCTAACATAATAATATTCATCATCGAAGGCCGAAACACATATGATTCTCTTCACTTACTTAAATATTTTCATCTCATTTTATTTTACATATATTCACAATCATATTTAACTGCTAATAAATGAATTTAACGACGTTAAATTAAAACACGTATTTTTTATCTCATTACAAATTCAACTGTACTATTTACCCGGTATATATATGAGCAGTTGTTTGATTCCCCTGTGAATAAATGTGTCCTTGTGCTGCAACTTCTAAGGAATAATTGCATAGATATGTTACATCTGTTGATGGTATAGTGTCTGGCTAGGGATCAAAATACATAAAGAGTTGGCTAGTACCATGCATGTGCACTCTGATTATTTTCTATTTTTGAGAAAGAGGGGCCTCCACCACTTGGGTTTTGTTTTTATGTTTTTGCTAAAGTTGGATTAATTTGCATCAACTAAATCTACTCACACCATATTTAATTTGTAAAATTTCTAATTAATAATGATCAATGCATGGTGAGAATTTATATATGAAAAAGAATAACATTACTTTCTTGTTATAAATAAAAATATAAATTTCTACTATGAAAATAATTTAATTTTTCATTTTATTTCTAATGAGCTTTTTTTAATGGCCACACAAATACTACGACTTATTTAAAACCACAACAACATCATACAAGAGAAATCCCATAAAATGGAGCTTAGGGAGGATAAAGTATGCACAGACCTTATCACTGTTAGGTATATATTTTTACTACGTCAAATATTAAAAACTAAGTTATATATGTCATATAAATTGAAGCGGAGGGAGGTAGTAGCTAGGTTTGAAAGAGAAGGGAGTATATATTATTAATAATACATTGGAATTCTCTTCATCATGCTTAGAAAGGCAGGCAACAACATAAAGAGCAATCATAATGTCTTATTATTCCAGCTTGCTCTCTCTTCTGACTCTTCCCCACCATCATTGCTACCCTTTCTTTATCATTCACCAACCTCATCACCATGATCATTTCATTTCATCAACAACATTACAAGACGAAGACGAAGACGAAGACGAAGACGAAGATGAAGATATAGTTGAAGTTGACAATAAACAAGAGTACTACTACTTTCCTAGTTGGAAAACCCTAATTAAGTACTCTTAAATCTTCTCCAAAAATAGCTCTTTGTATTTATGGGGAATCAAGCATCATGGTCCGATTGATAACATATGTGTGTTCTTTCAACTCTTTAATTTAAGCAATTGATTAGTATTATTCCTTTTGTTTTCTGTTGTTATTCTTATTTTTGGATTTGCTAGATTGAGAGCAAAAACATAATTCATGATGAGTATCTTGTTGTTTCACTAAACCTAGTAATTAATAAAAATCCTCTTTCTCTGACTTTGAAAAATTACTTATGGTTACCATCTGAGCAACCCACGGATCTAGTTGACATGTTACTAATTAGGGTTTCAGCGTAAAAATTAAAGTCCGTTCTTTTATTCGTATCGATCTGTTTGAGATTTGAGAAACTATGATAGTAGTAATTAAAATTAAATATATTACATGTTTTCATATGGTAAAACTAGAAAAGGTTTATCAATATACGTACAGTTTTGTACTTTATATGTGGCTTTAGCATGGCTTTATGTTAACTGTTAATTTCACTGTCTATATTCTCTCATCCCTTTAAAAAAAATGAGTTTTCCTTTTCATGAACAGAGATTGGTAGAGAATATTTGTTTCTTTTATCTGAATATTCAGTACTATACTACTATAACTTTCTATTCTTATTCTTCTCTTTTCTCCTTTTCTTTCTTCCCACAAGAGGGTAGTAAAGAGTTTTTTGAGACTAGTAACTTTAAAGATGTCATAGTTTAATTGACACTATATATAAGCTAGCGTTTGACCATAAATTTTGGATCAAATTTAAAAATTTATCTTCAAAACATCTATTTGATCATAGATTTTGAGAACTTGTCTTCAATTTTTTTTTTGTCAACTTCCAAAAACGTGTCTAGACCAATTTTTAAGATAGATTTCATTTTCGCTTAATTTTTTTTATATTTTTTATTTTCAAATAACTTCAAGTTTAAAAAATCAGACTCAAATTTCAATTTTCAACTTTAAAATCTATGATCAAACATAAACTAAGACTTCTAAAATTTTATTTGTAATTTTTGGACATAGAAAATGTGATATTTGAAATTAAATTGCAAAAAGTATATGGGTGAAAATTAGTTGAATTATGTTTGGACATCCATTTAACTTTAAAAAAATAATAATTTTGTGAATGGAAAAGATCTCTTGAAAAACTGATCTAATCTTTTAAAAAAAATTCAAATACAAATCAATCCAATGTATATCAAACATTGCTTTGAACTTTTTTTTTTCTTTCTAAAACAGCAAGGAATAAGCAGCTCCTAAATATGTTACTCGCTCTGAGTATGATGTTCGAATTTTGAGAATCAAACGATTAATTTTCTTTGATCATGCTTTTCTTTTCTGTCCGATCATTTTCTTCAGTTCTTCTGATTATCTTAATGGTGGGAAAGCGCCAATACGGACCATGATTTGTAGTAATTATTATATAACTGGTTTTGGGTCTTATTGATTTATAATAATCGATAAGATTTGTTCATATGCCTTTTAAATACTTTGGATTATTAATTAAATGACTTGTGATATTTTTTTACGTAATTTCTAAATATATAAATTTTATTTCAAAAAACTTAACGAATGATTCTACATCTAAATTTACTATAAAATTATAAGATTAACTCTAAAAATGCTTACTTTTATCACAAAAGAATCGGAGAAGGAGAGTAATGAGTATAACATGTTTTTGAGCCACGGCAACGATACTAATGAAGACTTGTGTCACGTGATCATGGAATAGAAAGTGTAGTTTAAATTTGGTAGCGCATTTGGGCATTTGATGGTGACAGAGTCAAAATTTTCATTAAGACGTTAAAAAATATGAAGAAGAAAATACAAAAAAAAATCAATTTTTTTTTTTACATTTTGTAAATGTATACTTTGCTCGACGTGACTGCGCCCCTAAATAGAACTAATTGTTTTCTACCAACATTCCCTTCACAAATTTCTAGATGAGGAAAGTCCTCACTCCTCACTAGCTACGAAGCTATAGCCATCAAAACATAAGTAGATCTTGAAACTATAACTTAAAATGGTAACTAGCGAAGTCTATTTTAGATTCTCTACTGTTTTACTAATATTTTGCACTCCATAGATTTCAACTGTCCAAAAGTTAAAACAATGTTTGTGATAAAGAAGTAAATCTTGATCCTAATTCAATTTTAAAAGTTTTTCTTCTTGTACGTTTTTTGATAAAATGTCTTGAACATAAATAATATAATATTAGAGCTTAATATCAAACAAATTAAAAATTAAAATAAGTACGACTCTCATACCATAATGATTAAGAAATGAGTTTTGGATTTAATTCACCTCGAGTGAACTTTATTTAATCTGTTAAATGACTAGATATATTTAGGAAAACTCAAAGTTTTGATCTCTTTGATACGATCATGCATTTTTCCTAATCAAGCGCATTACGTAATTGCCAGTCGGGATCAATTTATTTTGCTAATTTTAGCTCAATTTTTTTTATTAATCGTTGTAGTGTCTAACCAAAGTTAACTCTAAGATGCAATAATGCTGAGTTGATTATCCACAAGCTCACTCAACTAATTGAAATTGTAAAAGAAAAAATGTTTTTCTTTATTTCTATAACAGAAAACAATTAAACCCGATTATCAAGTACTACGAATATTTTAATAATCATACATATATTTTTTTAATTGAGACAACTTAATCTTAAAATTAAAAGAACAAGGGAGGCCTAACTCTTTTTTTGTTATGAATACATGACCAATCATTGAGTTTTAATTTCTTGTGTGTGCTCAAACACATTAATTTTAAAAAGTTAAGAGTATAATATTTATATTTACACAAGTGGTAGACAATTGTATGTTATGGGGCCAAACATTACTGAAGCAATGTCGATTAGTGATTGATGCTTTACAAATTGTTGTTCAAAATGGTTGGAGAAGATCCCATATGCTTTAGATGCAAATGAGTAGGTGATGATACTACAGGGTTCGATTGTGCAATTTTTTCGTGAAGACATTGATTATTTACATTGAGATAGATTGATGAAGGCAAGTTAGTAATTTTTCTTTAATTAGATGGAATTAGAAGAGACGTAGTAATTTTTCTTTAATTAGATGGAATTAGAAGAGACGTAGTAATTTTTCTTTAATTAGATGGAATTAGAAGAGACGTTGTAATTTTTTTTTAATTAGATGGAATTAGAAGAGACGTAGTTATATGTTACTCTCTCCGTTCACTTTTACTTGTTCATTTTAAACTTTACATGTCCTTAAAAAAAAAAAATTAATATATATACTTTTACCATAATGCCCATGCCATTGATGTATAATCTTAGATTTTGAAAAATAAATAATTAATATTAAAGATAAAATAATTATATATTCATGATATATTTTAATTAATGTCATTAACTAATTTATTTACTTTGGACATGAGGAGTAAAAGGAACCTTGACTAAAATACCTTAGACATAATTTTTTTTTCTTTTTGGATAGATAGAATTACCAAATCTGGCTGAAACGCATAAAATTAACCGCTTCCTGTCTAGGCCCCTCCAAGTAAGCACTCCGAAAATGTTACTTTGCGGAGGCCGTAGGCCAACAACCCCGCTCTCATTTGGGACTTTCATCAAACACCTTGCAGCTTCAAAATCCTCCAAGCTTTCACTGACCGCAAAATCGTTTACCGCCGGCGCAAGCTCAAAAGTCTTCAGTTCCTCCCGTTTTGAAGCGCTTAATGCGCGTCAAAAAGAACAAGTGCATCTCTACATTGATTCCCTCCTTGAATGGAACCAGGTTCGTCATTATCCTTCGTGTTTTAGGTATACCAAATTGTGTATACTCAGATAAAGTGTTTTATACCAGAAAATGAATTTGACTGCCGTAAAGGAGGAGAGCGAGGTTATGGAAAGGCACGTTGAAGACTCGCTTTCAATTATTGAACCGATTCGGACTTCGTATCTCTCACATTGTGGACCTTCGTCTGAGAATCTCAATCTCGTTGATGTTGGAAGTGGTGCCGGGCTTCCTGGAGTAATTTTGGCCATTGCTTGCCCAGGTAGCTATTCACTTTTTTTCTTCACAATGTCAAGTATCAACGTCTCAAAAATAAACTGAAAACTGGCTATGTAGAATATGTTGTATTTCTGCATGTTCACTTATTTGGTACTAAACAAGCAAAGGAAGGAAAGAAAAAGAGATGGATCATCAAATGAAGAAATAAAAAATGTGAGATTTCATTTTGTTGAATGGAACAAGCTGCTTTTACTGGTTGAGTAGTTTGTTAAGAAATTGATTTACAGTGTTATAAACATTAAGGTTTGCCTGTTCAAATTCATCTCATTCTATTCTTTCCATACTTCTCTCACTATCTTCCTTAATTTCCGATCGATGTAGAACTTTAGTATGATCCCTTAATGAAGTTGTATGTGCAGGTTGGAAAGTGACCCTTCTGGAGTCTTTGAATAAGCGTTGTTCCTTTTTGGAACACGTGGTTAGTCAGATTGGTCTATCAAATGTTCAAGTTAAAAGAGAAAGAGCTGAGGTTAGTAAAACTCGAATCATCAGTTAACATGTCTTTTTAACTATTCATTTAGTAATTTGGTCAAAAATATTCTCTTACTTAATTTAGTAAATATGTGCAAGATGTTTTGGTCCATATTGTATTCGAAGTGGCATTGTCACAACGTCAGCTGTATGTATTCCTAGCAAGGTCACATTTATTTTGTTTTCCTGAAACCAGATGGAAGTTAAGTTCTATGGGCTTGGCTTTTTAATCATTACGTTCTTCGACTCCAACCTCTAGTTTTTCTTTAATAATATGTTTTAAACAAGCAGAAAGTATACCTTTAGTCAAATTTGAGTAGTTTCCTATTCTCCCTGATCGTTTTTCTTTCTCAACTTATCAGGAGCTATTGATCCTTTAAATCTTACCATTCTCAAAAATAAAAAAAGAGCAACTGATCCCTCACTTAACTTCCTTATACTGTAGCTTATCTGAGTGGTTAAACTTTAGGGAACTAATGTAGGATCTACTCCTGTTAAATATCAATAGATTTACCAAATTGGTTTTTGTATTATTCTCTTACGGAGTTGGGATATCACCTGATCTAATTCTCTCCTCAAATTAGGTTGTGCACAGTACAGTAGGCTAAATTCTGGTATAGCTGAAGATTATCATCATGCATCCTTATGTCAAAATAATCACAGCAGAGTCCATTCTTTTATTCAGTCCATATGTTCTGTTTAGTGAGAACATCTGATTGGTTTATCTCCTTGTGTACGATACTTAATGTATCAATGTCTTGGGAGGAAAGTTCTACATTCTTGATCTTCCTGCTAGTTAGTTATACATGCCTTTAGTTTATGTTGTGATTTTGTGATGCATGACAAATTAAAATTTGCTGGAATTTGTTGCCTGTTGTTCCTCCTATTATAAACTAGTATCATCTTTTAGATTTTCTTCAGGTAGTACAGTTTTTAAATATTCACTTAACTTGTGGACATGATGCACATTCTGAACATTGGAATAGGACAGAAGCTAGGGCAAGATGTCTGCTTCAGAGAGTCTTTTGATGTTGCAGTTGCCCGAGCAGTTGCAGAACTGAGAATCTTAGGTAAACGGATACATATTTATTTCTTCCTCTGTGCTTTATGTTCTTTAATATTCCTTGAGATGGTTATCTGTTTCTGCCATTTTGCAGCTGAGTATTGCCTTCCTCTAGTCCGAACTGGTGGTATCTTTGTAGCAGCGAAAGGTCATGATCCTCAGGTTTGTCTCTCTTATGATTTATAGTAATAGTTTTAGTTACTTTGTCTGAGACAGATGAGCAGAAGGCTTAGCTCTAGTTAAATAATGTGTTGTTGGGATTCAAACTTGATACCTCGTGGTTCTCCTCCCACTTTGGTAACTAGTAGGCCACACCCTTTGGTGCTATTGAGAACATATGATTGTATCTTTGTTCATCTCCTTCTTCATTCTATTCTCCCGATATAAAAAAAATTCTGCAAGTCTTGTATGTAGGGGTGGGCATAAATACCGAAAAACCGAAAAATCGAACTGAACCGAAAAAATTCGGTTCTTCGGTTTTTCGGTTCGGTGTCGGTTTTTTTTTTCGGAGCTTCGGTTCTTCGGTTCGGAGTTCGGTGCAGGGGTCCCGAAACTACGGTGCACCGAAGACCCGAAGTTTTATTAAATAAATTTAAAAGTATTTATTATATTACTTAATTTTTGACTTTACTTGGCCCATTTCAATTTTTATATTTAGATCCTAACCTTAAATAGCAAAAATCTAAATAACAAAATAGTAAACCCTAAAGACCTAAAGTCTAAACTAAACAAAACTCAATTTAATTCAAGTTTGAGCAGCAACTTGGTGTTTCTACTTTCTACTTTCTGATTTTATCATTTTATGTTGTTACTTTGAAGTGAGAACAACAAATTGATGTTTTTACCTTTTATTGTTAGACGGTTAGTTGTTACTTTGAAGTTTGAAGTGTGAAGTGAATAACAATTATTACGTTATCATATATTCTCTCTTTATTTTTGTTGACACCGAAAAACCGATTTAAAAACACCGA
>JAJOOS010014770.1:0-13320 GCA_029582725.1 Solanum chiquidenum | reverse complement strand
TATATATATATATATATATATATATATAAACAAAAATTATTGAATTTAGTCGATACCCGGCTACTCCGCCCATGACACTCTAATTTATTCGCACTAAGTAAGCCCATAAAAGAATAAAACGTTTACGTCAAAAAAACTTCTTGAAAAATGCATGGCAACGTATATTAGAATATATAAGACCGGTTTGGCTAAAACGTGTGACTTGATTCCATTTCTATCTCTCTCTATATATATATATATCTGATTTTTGTAGCCAAAATTATTATAAAGCATTCAAATCTCCACATTCTTTATAAATCAACTGATATAGCAAATGGCTTCAAAATCTGTTCATTATCAAGGCAGTCACACATTCTCTATAACAGAAAAGGTACATGAAATTTCATGCATTAATTTCTTCCATTATTGCAATTCTTGTTTCTCCCATGTTACTGTCCTTCTTGCATTATTACTTATGTTATGTTATTTATTTAATGGTATTTTTTTGGTTTCTTTTAGGGTTATATAGTTTATCCAAAATCTCTTAATATTGTTTGGGGAAATGATAAGCGTTATTGAAAGTTACCCAAATACGAGTAAGAATACGACTTCTTTTTTGCCTACTATATATTATATGTTACGTACTTGTAAGTTATAACTGAACTTTGAGATATATTTTGATTTCATAAAGAAATTGAACATAAAATTTTCTATAAGGACATTTTGCATTACGAAAAGACAATATAAGAGTACATAAATAATATTGAGATCAATTTAATTATACTGATCTCTTGTTGTAGATACAGATAAACGTGATATTGAAATAGGTGCTAAAATATCTGGGAAAAAAACTTCAAAAACAAATTATGGGTGCACCAAATCTAAGTTATAGTAATTAAATGTGTTGCTACATATTACCTTCTAGTTTGGAATATCAGCATGCTAACGTTTTTATTAAATATATTTGAATTACAGAAAGGATGGTGCAGAACTTATGCAAGTAAATTGGCTAGAGGTAACTGGTTGCATCGACAAAATTAATATAGCGAAAAAGCATCATACGACATTGGATTTATAGTTTCATTGATGACTGGTGCGTTCGGTTGGAGCGATTCACCAATTTATCTTATGACTAAATGGGGAGATAACACTCAATTGAAAAAGGTGAATTTGACAACTAAGATTAATGGAAAAAAGATGGTTTCAAAAACTATTACGATAACAAAAGGAAAGGGGAACAATACTGATAAGATTTATTTTGGAATGTATGAAGTTTGGAACAAAAAGTGGAAAGGATGTCTCAAAATTCATTCTGTAAATTTGAGAGAGACCTAAAAGCTAATTTAGCCTAGTGGAAGAGCAGTATTACAAGAAATTTTAAGATAGAAATACATTGATCATTCATTTGTAAATTAGAGTTTAAAATAGGAGAAACTTAGGTTAAAATCTTATTTTTGTTCATGTATTTTAGAATCATGTGTTTTTTAAAGAAATTAAATTTGTGTTTGTATTTAATATTGTTCGTATCATGAATGAATTATGATCTTCCTCTCATATTCTCTCCTTCGTGACTTCACACCCTTCCTTTTTGTCGTATTTTATGGATAGTAGTAGGGAGTATGAGGGTTAAAATTGTCACGTCCCAAGCCTATCTCTAGACGTGGCTGGTACTCGAAAATTATTGTTAGTTCCCAAGCAAATCATTGGCCTGGCTGATACTTAGCGCAAGACTGACTCAAGCAGAAATAGACTTTAAAACTAAACTAAAGTAAGAGTTAGTGTTTCAATTAATTTTGAAACAAATTCATCCGTTAAAAGTTTTGAAATAACAAGATACATGAATGTGAGTTGTAATATTCATTTTTGTTTTAATTCTACGTTACAGATGTTTTGCAAGACACTTTTAAAATTCTACGTTATAGATTTTTGAAAGTTAAGTTTTTCTTTTCAATTCATGAACTTATAATAAATACTATTTAATTAAAAGTCTTTTCTTACAAAACTTTTGTCCTGTAAATTGAGTTTCTTTTGGTTGAAAAGAAAAGCACTAAAAAAAATTACTTTCCCTTGAAAAACACTATTGAGACATTAATCAAAAGGTGATTTCACCAATTCAAGAATAGAAGAGCAACATTCTTGAATGCTACTTGTTTTGTGGCTTAGTTGAATCCTGAAGATAGAGTTGTTATTTATTCTTCCGATTGCTCGTGGGAGAGACTCCAACTATCTTCAAGAAACGTATTAACGTGCTTCTAAACCAAGCAAGTTTTTTTGAATTCCCTATATTTTTATCATTCTTGTTCAGTTGTTCTAATAATTTGAAGATAGTTGTCTCTATGGCATCCACATCTATAACAAACAGTGTTTCATCTTTGCCTAATCCTAATTTTGAAATATTTGATGGCAAAGACTTTCCTAGATGGCGTGGAAAGATGGAATTCCTTTTAAGACGATTAGAGTTGTCATATGTTCTTGAGAAACCTTGTCCTGACGCTCCTAGTTTTGTGGTAGCAACGGACGAGGCTACTCTGATTAAAGAACAAATTTCCAAATGGCAAGATGATGATTACTTATAAAAGAATTCTATTCTTGGAGGAATGTCCAATAAATATTATGATCAATATTATAGTAAGTGTAAATTTGCTAAAGGATATTTGGGATACTCTTAAGCTATTCATTTAGAAGAAGAGGCGAGTTCAAAGAAATTTCTTGTTTCAAATTATATGGAGTTCAAAATGGTTGATAACAAGTCAATCACTGAACAAGTACAAGAATTTCAACTTATAGCTAATAAAATTGCTATATCTGGAATTGCTCTTGATGAAAACTTTCATGTTGGTGCTATTGTCTCAAAACTCCTCCATCTTGGAAGGAGTATAGAAGCAAACTCTTACACAAGAAGGAAGATTTGACTCTTGAACACTTATTGCAGCACTTGCAAATTACAAGAGACACGATATCGTGACAATAACATCTCGAAGGAACCCATCATGAAAGCTCATGTTGTTGAAGAAAAATCGATCAAGAACAAACCTGTCAATAATAAATTTTTGAAGGCAAAGAAGAGAAAAAAGTTTCAAGCGTACTAATTCCAATTCTAAGTCGAATGAATGTTATCATTGTCATAAAATTGGTCACTATGCACGTGATTGTAAAATTCTTTAAGCTGAAAAGAAGAAAGAAAAGGCAAATAACAATACAAAAAATGAACTGGTGGCAATGGTCACAGAAGCATTTGTAGCGGGAGATCAAGTGGAATGGTGGATAGACACTGGTGCAACTCGTCATATATCAGATAATCGAAACTCTTTCACTACCTATGAATTAGTGGGGGCAATAAAGTTTTGCATATGGGAAACTCATCCTTTGCTAAGGTTGTGGGAAAAAGGAACTATTGAACTGAAATTCACTTCCAGAAAGATGGTCACATTGATAGACGTATTGCATGTTCCTGATATTCGAAAGAACTTGGTGTCAGGTACGCTTCTTTCGAAGCATGATTTTAAAATGATTTTTGAGGCTGATAAATTTATTTTTTCTAAACAATGCATGTTTGTTGAAAAATTATGCTACAAATGGAATGTTTAAACTCAATATTGAAAATGAAAATATTATTGTTTATGTTGTGGAGTCTTTAGATATATGGCATGAACGTCTTGGTCATGTGAATTTTAGATCCATTCAACTTATGGTGAAAAATGGATTAATTAAATAATGTGGAAAGGATCATGTTGCTAAGTGTATTACTTGTAGTAAATGTAAAATAACAAAGAAACCTTTTAAGTCTGTTGAAAGGATATTCACACTTTTGGAGTTAATCCACACTGATATATGTGTGAGATGGATTGTTTATTACGTCATGAAAAGAGATATTTTTTCACTTTTATTGACGATTACTCAAGGTGTACATATGTCTTTCCATTAAAAGCAAAAGATGAGACATTTGAAACTTTAAAAACATATAAAGCAGAAGTCGAAAATAAATTGAGTTTGAAGATTAAATCAATTATATCTGACAGAGGTGGAGAATATTTAAAATTAGATTTTATTGATTTTTGCGAAAAAGAAGGCATTGAGAAACAATTGACTATGTCTTATACACCACAACAAAATGGTGTAGAAGAAAGAAAAAATAGAACTTTCATTGAAATGGTTAACTCGATGCTTTATGGATCTGGTATCACTGAAAATTTGTGGATTGAAGTCTTATTTTCTGTATGTCATATTTTGAATAGAATTTCTTCCAAAAAACATGATTCATCTCCATATGAACTTTGGAAGAATCGAAAGTCAAATATAAATTATTTTAAAGTATGGAATTGTTTGGCTCATGTCAGATTACTAGATCAACATTTGACTAAGATTGACTATAAAGGGGTAGATTGTGTATTTATTGGTTATTCACAAACCAGTAAGGCTTATAGATTTGTTTGAATCTTGAGACCCCAAGCCCTTACACAATTATTGAATCGTTGCATGCTAACTTTTTTGAGCATATATTTCCTAAGAAAAAAGAATCTTTGGAACAAGATACAAGTTCTTCTATATCTCCTCTTAAAAGAAAAATAGTTGAGCCTTTAGAAGAAAGTCAACCAAGACGTAGTACAAGATCATCCAAACCAAGAGACTTTAGACCTAATTTTCAAGTTTATTTAGTTGAAAAGGATCTTGAAAGTTATGCTGAAGCAATGTCTTCACATGATGCCCCTTTCTGGCGTGAAGCTATTGATGATGAAATGCACTCTATTATTTCAAATAATACATGAATTTTATTAGATCTCCCTCCTGGATGTAAGTCTATTGGTTGTAAATGGATCTTTAGAAAGAAATTGAAAATTGATGGTACCTTAGATAAGTACAAAGCTCGTTTGGTAGCAAAAGGTTTTACTCAACTAAAAGATATTGATTATTTTGATACCTTTGCACCTGTATCTCGAATGAGTTCTATTCGACTCTTGATTGCTTTAGCCGCATACATCAAATGGATGTGAAGACTGCATTTCTGAATGGAGATCTAAATGAAGAAGTTTACAAGAAACAATCAGAAGGATATGTCGTTTCTGGTAAAGAACACAAAGTTTGTAAGCTTCTTAAATCTCTTTATGGATTAAAACAAGCTCCAAAATAATGGAATGAGAAATTTAGAAGAGTAATGATTTCTAATGGCTACTCAATCAATGGTGGTGATATTTGCATATTTAGCGAATTTCAAGAAAAATCTTGTGTTATAATATGTCTTTATGTAGATGATATGTTGATCTTTGGAACTGATATTGAAAGAGTCAAAGAAACAAAATCTTTATATCTTCTCAATTTGAAATGAAAGATCTTGAAGAATCTGATGTAATTTTGGTTATTAAAATCATAAGATCAAATAATGGCTTGACTCTTACACAATCAAGTTATATTGAGAAAGTTCTGAATAGGTTTGGTCACTTTGACGACAATTCTGCTCCTACACCATTTGATCCAGCTAGCATCAAACTAATGCGGAACTCTAGTGATGTTCTTGATCAACTGACATATTCTCGGATTGTTAGGAGTCTTATGTATGCCATGCATTGTATTAGACCGGATAGTGGTTACACAGTAGAAACTTTGAGCAAGTTTACTAGTAATCCTCGAGTTGAACATTGAAATGCCTTAATTCGTGTTTTAAGATACCTGAAGGGTACAATTAATGTTGGCCTACATTATTCCACATTACCAGTTGTTCTTGAAGGCTATAGCGATGCTACTTAGAATTCTGATCCGAATGACTCTAAATCTATTACTGCTTGGATTTTCACTTTGGCTGGAGCAAAGATATTTTTGGAAAATCAAAGAAGCATACATGTATTACTCACTCAACCATTGAGTCAAAATTTATAGCTATGTCTTCTGCTAGAGAAGAAGTTGATTGGCTGCGATCTATGTTGATAGATATTCCTTTGTGGAGTAAGCCAGTACCACCTTTAACTATCTATTGTGATAATCAAGCTCCTATATTTTGGGCTTCAAGTGATGGCTACAATGACAAGTCGAGACAAGATCGTCTCAAACACAATCATGTGAGGAGATTATTGGAGGAAGGCGTGATATCACTTGCGAAGTCCAGGTTTAATTTAGCGGATCCTTTGTCTAAAGGGTTAGGCAAAGAGTTAGTGGTGGAAACTTGTAATGGGATGAAAATAAAGCATGTTGTAAATTAATTATACTTTATGGTAACCCTACCTAATGATGTAATCTTGGTTTGAAAGGGAAAAACAAGTAAAGTTACAATTGTGAAGCACATATATAAAATTTCCATTTTCAAAATAAAATGAAATAAGCAGATGTGCGTGATTGAGATTCTTTTCTCTTAATAAATTTATAAGACCGATCTCGGTTGGAGTTAGTAAGAAAACTCTTGATAATTTTTTTTGATATTTCTACTAAAGAGAAGGATAGAGATTATATTCTCTTAATAAGTCTATAAATCAATTTTGATTGGAGTGTGTAGGAATACTCTTGATAGATTTACTGATATTTTGCTGTAAATGAGGATGAGAATAATATCTCTTAATGAAGTTCATAGACTATTTGGTCGGAGTATGCAAAGTTACTCTTGATAAATTCACCACACTAAGTGCTAAGTGGAGGCCGCTTCAATAAGATTTTAGCAGGGAAATCTTAGAGCACTTGTCTAAAAGGATTCAGGACACATGACCGTAAGGTGTCAAATGATTTCAATTTTCACCGGAACATAGTGATATGCGGGGAGTATTTTTCTATTCCATTCAATGAACCCCTTAGTTAAAGATTCGTTCACTAAGTAGTCAATGATTTAGAAAGTCTTCACTAGCTAATGGTTCAAGTCCAAAAGATACCATTATTGATGCATAGCTAGATTAATGTCTCAAAATATTTTTTGGATTTTTTAAAGTTAGAAATTTCTTGAAACAAGTGGGGGATTGTAAGAGTTAGTGTTTCAATTAATTTTGAAACAAATTCATCCGTTAAAAGTTTTGAAATAACAAAATGCATGAATGTGAGTTGTAACATTCATTTTTGTTTTAATTCTACGTTATAGATGTTTTGCAAGACACATTTAAAATTCTACGTTATAGGTTTTTGAAAGTTAAGTTTTTCTTTTCAATTCATGAACCTATAATAAATACTATTTAATTAATAGTCTTTTGTTGAAAACTTTTGTCCTATAAATTGAGTTTCTTTTGGTTGAAAAGAAAAGCACTAAAAAAAACTACTTTCTCTTGAAAAACACTTGTGAGACATTAATCAAAAGGTGAAATCACCAATTCAAGAATAGAAGAGAAACATCCTTGAATGTTACTTGTTTTGTGGCTTAGTTGAATCCCGAAGATAGAATTGTTATTTATTCTTCCGATTGCTCGTGGGAGAGACTCCAACTATCTTCAAGAAATGTATTAACATGCCTCTAAGCCAAGCAAGTTTTGTTTTGGATTCCTTTTATTTTTATCATTCTTGTTCAGTTGTTCTAACAACTAAATCATTAAGTCAAAGTACTCAATTATACTATCTGAAAATACTGAATAAAAGCAATAATAGTTTTACTAAAACATCTGAATAGCAATACTGAATGACTCTCAATACTATCTATCTATGAAGCCTCTACTATTTTAAGATAGGTATTAGGACAAGATCCACGGCAACCTTAAACAACTACTAAAAGTAAACTAAAGACTGGAGTCCTCCAAAACCTAGGAGACCTCACTAAAAGCTTTCGAGTGATCTCAACGAAACGCATGTTGATGATCCTGAACACTTGTATCTACATAATAAAATGATGTAGGTAGAATTACATTAGTACATTGAATGTATGAGTATGTAATAGGGCTTAGTGAAACAATAACTGAACTGAGAGGGTGAAATATAACTCAACTGAAGTAAAACATAAGCATGAGATGAAATTATTTAAGCTTCACAAATAAATGCAATTGTAACAAATATTGAACTGAAATATATATATATATATATATATATAACTACTCTTTACTTTACTAAGGAGATTCTCTAACCAACAACCATCACCATGAGTCTTGTGATGATACAACGTCTTAGCCACGTTGTCAGAGCCGTCCTATACCTTGCCGGAGTATAGAACGCAACTAACTGATGGATCCACTACAAAGCCTTTCTTGAGGTAATGAGGAATCGTCCGAATGTCAATACGATCCTATCCAACGCTATCTATGTAGTTTATGGGATTTGAGTTGTCTGAACTTTTACCCCATATCGGTGCTCAATACTACTCTCAAAAATATATATAACTGAAATGCTCACGTACAATATTCTTTGAGTTGAGATAATTTCTCAAAGACTTCTTTAATGAGTGACTAAAGTTGTACTAAGTACTTCTGAATTACTCTGAAAACTCTTTGTACTTTTCTGAAAATAGTGTTTTCTTTTCAAGGTAAAAATGACACTTTTGAAACCACTCAAGTCCTCTTAAATTCTCTTTGAAAATCATGCTTAAATTTTTTATCTTAAACTCTCTTTAGTTTTTAAAATCAATGTAAGGAACTTACTAATTCAAAATACTTTTAGCAAGATTCAATGTATAGGATTGATGTGGAGCGACAAGTATGAACAACAATTCAAGGAGTTCAACGTAAAAAGTATTGAAATCTCATAAGGTAGGAATTTCATAAAACTGAGGACAAAAGCTTAGATTCAACTTACTACTAATTGAATTTAGAAGTAGGGCGTGGGACGAACTAGTCCAACACTATGAATGACCTTACATACCTCGAAGAACAAAGTTCTTGGCGAAACTGAAAAAATGCTTAAATTTTTTAGCTTTCTCCTCTTGGATCCTTGCTCTAAGACTTGGAAGAATTAATGAACGAAAAATAATTGATTAACACTATTTAAACCCTTAACTAGGTGAAAAATATCATGGTTTTGGCTTAGATTCCCTCTTAAAAACTGACAAAAACCATTTACCGGTCTATCTACAATTCATGGTTTATTTTACGGACCATAGATCCCATCCGTGGAATTTATATTGAATTTTATGGCTCAAAATCTCATTCTACGGGTCCAATCTACGTCCCGTAGAAGTTCCTACAGCCCGTAGAATGGATCCGTAGGAATTGGACCCCGAAATCTGACTTCTCTGAAGTTTTTGACGAGTTGACAGTACGGGTCATCGAAATTTCCACGACCCGTAGAAGCAAGTCATAGGAATTGTCTTCAGGAAACTCTGATGTGACAATCTCTAGTAAAACGGTCATAACTCTTTACTCTGAATTTGAAATGAGGCAAACTTGGTGGCGTTGGAAAAAGGACTCATAGAACTTCCAACTTGATAGGTCATGGGTCACCTAATTCATTATATGCTAAGAGATATGATAGTTTGAATTTGACCTAAGTAGAATCTTATATCAAAATTTAAACGGTAATGAATCTTTCAACTCAACTTTGTGCTAGGGGATTCTTGTGACTTTAATTCATCTTCAAATTTATTCTCACACTAAAGAATTGACGTTAACACCTAAGTACAATTTAAGAATCACCCCATACGACCTTATATGCCATCGAAGAATGATTCGGGTTTTAACTTAAATTTTTTTGGGGTGTTACAAAAATACTATAATTTGAATACAATTTTTCAATATTTTAAAACAAAATTTATATTTTTAAAAATTATAGGAAAAACCTTTCAAGTTAATACAATTAATGATTCAAATTTTTTTTTAAAAAAAACTGAGAAAATTATAATTGAAGAAAAATTATTAACTCGCCAAACAATAAGTCTCCAAGACAGCTTCTAAGGGAGATCAAACGTTATTTAGAAGTCGTGCAAAGATGTGAATACTTGTAATTAAGGTCTATTAATTAGCTCAGCGACATTTTCAAATTCACTTATCCAAATGTAATTGTATAATTAGTACTAGGTTCACCCCACAAATTATAAACTACGATCCGACCTATTTTTTGCATATATATATATATATGAATCCGATGATTTCTAATTATATATATGTGTGTGTTGTAAATCAATTTGAATCCATAATATTGCTCTTCCACTAATAATAAAAGCGTTTGATAACTTGTGAATTTTGTTTCAGTTGATCTGATGATTTAGTTTTCATCACTACACTCCTGAATAACCACGACATACTCATTTTCGTGCAAAACATAATTAATCTTCTTTATATTACAATTACTCTGAAACTCGTTTTATTATCATATAATGATTTAATCGAGATTATTTATGTATTTATTTAGCTTACTTATTGAATAATTGATATATCATGTAGTGTACTATTCATTATGTTTTTCCAACATTCGAACTTATTTCGATTAATATTTGGTTTGACCATTACTCTTTACAATAATATAATTTAAATCAATTGAAGTTCTTAATATTTTGAAATTCAAATATTTATGATTTTCAAATACCTACGCTACTGATCTTGTATTCATTGAATAATTACAATTGCTTTGGAATAAATATATGCCAACCAAATATTAAAGGAAATACACATTCACCCGTTATTTAAAACATTATCATGAATGCAACTAATTTAATAAGAGGAATTTTGACCCTTTGTTTTTCCAACTTAGACCCTTCACTAATTATGCTTTCTGTCGGTTTAGGCATAAATTGATTATTTGCCTCCTTATCATCAAATATCAAGTGTTGAAACTTAGAAATCAAAGCAAAAAAAAAAATGAATTTTAAAAACCACTACAAGATTAAGTAGGAAAGTCAAATTAAACAACAACTTGCAAAATCTTTTTTTTTTAAACTTGGAAAGGGTAATTGGGCTGAGTGAGTTTATTAAAAAAAGGTCTAAAAATGGAATATATATATATGAATTAATACTAATAATAAGTAATGTAAACGATATAATCATATAATATACAAGTAGTGCAATATTCTTACCGTGTGAGAATATTTAACAGTATAAAGCCAATTTTGTAGTTGACATATTATTCAAGGTTTATCAATTTTGAATCATTCTCTAGCTTCATGCATTCAACTTTTGACAACTAATTATTCTTAACCTTTTGGTCGGTGCGATCATTTCCTACGTTCAAAATTAGTTTATTGGTTTGATTTATGTGTAGAGTTATAATTTTAATTTTATAGGTTCTGAATTTTAAAATGATGTATTTAAATAATAATAATTGAATTTCAAATTTAATATTTTGTATATATCTAATAATTATTTTCAATACAAATATGATGATTCAGTAAATTAAAACTATTGAGTTAGGTCAAACTAATATTCAAGCTACTAGCTTCACCCTGACATTATGATTAATTCAGATTTTCACGAGTAAGCCCATAAGGAATAATTAAAGGGAAAACTACATAAATGGGCCATAAAATCTAAAATAATTACAAGTTCATATCCAAATCCAAAGTAATTCCTAAAATACCCATTCTCTCATAAATAATTACAGTCCATACGCCCATTCATTAAGGGTGATAATTTTTGCTTAAGTGATACTAAATCGGTATCATAAATATTGTATTGGTATCATTAAGGTTGATAATTTCGCTTAACTGATACTAAATCAGTATATATATACTGTATTGGTATCACTAAGGTTTCTTGTTCAGAAATTACTCATTAGTCAATGATACTATAAGAGTATATATATATATATATAAGGTTTCTTGTTCAAAAATTACTTATTAGTCAATGATACTATAAGAGTATATATGTATATTGTTGTGGTATCATTAATATTTCTTGTTCAGAAATTACTCATTAGTCAATGATACTATAAGAGTGTATATATATATTTTATGGTATCAAAATTACTTATTAGTCAATGATACTATAAGAGTATATATATACTCTTATAGTATCATTGACTAATGAATAGTTTCTTAACAACAAACCTTAATGATACCAATACAATATATATATATTGATTTAGTATCAATTCAACGAAATTATCAGCCTTAATGATACCAATACAGTATATGTATACTGATTTAGTATCAATTCAACGAAATTATCAGCCTTAATGATACCAATTTAGTATATATGATATTGATTTAGTATCGGTTAAGCGAAATTAGTAAATGGGGTATATCGTGTAATTATTTAGTGGGGTATGAATCTAAAGGGGTATATATTTGTAATTATTTTGCTTTTATGGGGTATTTGCTTATTTTCCCCATAATTAAAAAGGAAAAATTGTATGAAATAGTAAACTATTAATTCAAATTAAATGTTATAGCCAGTTTATTTTATTTTAATTTGCAGTGAACATCCCATTTTTTTTGCTATCTGAATCGGTATACAATTAGCCATTTTCGATATACAATTAGTCTTTTTATACATTTCAGTATAAAATGTGTTTGTGTTTGTATAAAGTGAGAGAATAGTGTATATACAAATACAAATACATATATTTTCGTCCTATACACTTATAATTATACAAATACAGATCTTATTATACAAATTACAATGTATAAATGAATTTATACAAAACTGAGCAATTTGTATAAAATTGGATGTATCTAGCGAATTATACAAATCAAAAGCTTCATAGCAAACATAAAATTTGCTATGGAGCACAATTATGCAAACTATAGCTATAACCTACAAATATGATTTTTATGTTTGCTATAAATTGTATGAAATAACAAATTATTAATTCAAATTAAATGTTATAGCCATAGTTTATTTTAATTGTAATTCGCAGCAAACATCCCTTTTTTTTTGCCATCTGATCATTCGATATACAATTAGCCATTTTCGGTATACAATTAGCCATTTTATACATTTCGGTATAAAATGTATAAAATGCGTTTGTGTTTGTATAAAGCAAGAGAAAAGTGTATATACAAATACTTTATTCAAAGTAAGCAGATCGAAAGCACGAAAAGGAATGTCTTAGCGTGCCCTTACTCTAATTCGAAATACGTCTCTTTCTTTCTATTCAAATTCCTCTCCCTTCATTCCTCGATCCGCTTGTAAATTCTTGGTGTAATAAAATACAAATACATATATTTTCGTCATATACACTTATAATTATACAAATACAGATCTTATTATACAAATTACAATGTATAAATTAATTTATACAAAACTGAATAATTTGTATAAAATTGGATGTTTGTAGCGAATTATACAAATCAAAAGCTCCATAACAAACATAAAGTTTGCTATGGAGTGCAATTATGCAAACTATAAATATAACATACAAATATGATTTTTATGTTTGCTATATGTGAAAGTTGAGCAACTTTCACATATAGCAAACACAAAAATCATATTTGTATGTTATAGCTATAGTTTGCATAATTGCGCTCCATAGCAAACTTTATGTTTGCTATGGCTATTTCGCTATACATATATACAAAAGAAG